>JANJGN010001378.1:147500-149441 GCA_026770705.1 Isurus oxyrinchus | reverse complement strand
GAGTGAGGGGGATATTTACCCATGTACAGGTGAGTGAGGGGGATAATCTACCCGTATACAGGTGAGTGAGGGGGATATTTACCCATGTACAGGTGAGTGAGGGGGATATTTACCTGTGTAAAGGTGAGCGAGGGAGATATTTACCCATGTACAGGTGAGCAAGGGGGATATTTACCCATGTACAGGTGAGCAAGGGGGATATTTACCCATGTACAGTTGAGCGAGGGGGATATGTACCCGTGAACAGGCAAGTGAGGGGGGTATTTACCGGTGTGCAGGTGAACGAGCTGAATGCCTACCTGTGCCCGCCATAGCTGGTCCCTCTCGTGTGCCACGCGCCAGTGTGTGTCACCCATCATGGCAATCAGCAGGTTCACCATCAGGAGAAAGGCGAATATCATGTAAGCCACATACATGATCTTGATGATGGCCGGGGTGAACTTCTCATAGTTGATGGGGATGTCCAGCAGTCCCAGGAAGAGCTGGAACATGGTGAAGAGGCACGTGCTGAAGTCGCGGAAATGTGGCCACAACTCCGGCTCCAGCGTTTGGAAGTTGACGTAGAACGCTGTGGACAAGGGCAATTGGGGTTCAAGGGGCAAGGAGAGCAAGAGAATGAGGGGGCAGTAAGAGAGAGCAAATGCCAAAGGTGGAGGGAATGGAGAGGGACGGAGAGACAGAAAGAGACATGTTCTGGGAGCAAGGGGGAGGGAGGGTGGAGGTTAGAGGGGAGAGTGAGCAGAAGGGCAGAGGGAGGGAGGAGGAAGAGGGACAAGTGCGTGGGCAGGAGGGACGTGGAGGAGCAGAGGGGTGTAAAGGAAGGGTGGGAGGGAGCGGCCGAGGGGAGAGCGAGGTTACAACAGAGGGAGAGAGTGAGAGAGAGAGCGGAGAAGGTTGAGGGAAAGGGGAGGGAGAGAGAGAAAGAGGGGGGAGACATAGAGACGTTTAGCGGGATTGCAAAGGGCAGAAAGGGACAGAGAGAGAGAGAGAGACATACAGTGCGAGGGAGAGAGGGGATTGTGACAGAGGGATAAGAGAACAGAGAGAGAGGGACAGCAAGAGAAGGACAGAGAGGGAGAGCAGGACAGAGAGAGGGGGGGACAGAGAGACGGGACAGAGAGGGAGCGGGGACAGAGAGAGGGGGGGGACAGAGAGAACGGGACAGAGAGAGAGAGCAGGACAGAGAGGGAGCGGGACAGAGAGAGGGGGGGGGACAGAGAGAACGGGACAGAGAGAGATCGGGACAGAGAGAGAGGGAGGGACAGAGAGGGAGCGGGACAGAGAGAGAGAGAGAGACATACAGTGTGAGGGAGAGAGGGGATTGTGACAGAGGGATAAGAGAACAGAGAGAGAGGGACAGCGAGAGAAGGACAGAGAGAGGGGGGGGGACAGAGAGAGGGGGGGGACAGAGAGAGAGCGGGGCAGAGAGGGAGAGGGACAGAGAGAGCAGGACAGAGAGGGAGAGGGACAGAGAGAGCGGGACAGAGAGGGAGAGGGACAGAGAGGGAGCGGGGCAGAGAGGGGGGGGACAGAGAGAGAGAGGGACAGAGAGAGAGCGGGACAGAGAGAGAGAGAGAGAGACATACAGTGTGAGGGAGAGAGGGGATTGTGACAGAGGGATAAGAGAACAGAGAGAGAGGGACAGCGAGAGAAGGACAGAGAGAACGGGACAGAGAGGGAGGGACAGAGAGGGAGGGACAGAGAGGGAGAGGGACAGAGAGAGAGAGGGACATACAGTGTGAGGGAGAGAGGGGATTGTGACAGAGGGATAAGAGAACAGAGAGAGAGGGACAGCAAGAGAAGGACAGAGAGGGAGAGCAGGACAGAGAGAGGGGGGGGACAGAGAGAACGGGACAGAGAGGGAGCGGGACAGAGAGGGAGAGCAGGACAGAGAGAGGGGGGGGACAGAGAGAGAGGGGGACAGAGAGAGGGGGGGGGACA
>JANJGN010001378.1:100000-142500 GCA_026770705.1 Isurus oxyrinchus | reverse complement strand
AGAGGGACAGAGAGAGAGAGGGACAGAGAGAGAGGAAGGGGCAGAGAGAGAGAGGGACAGAGAGAGAGAGAGGGGCAGAGAGAGAGACAGAGAGAGAGAGAGGGACAGAGAGAAAGAGGAACAGAGAGAGAGAGAGAGGGACAGAGAGAGAGGGACAGAGAGAGAGAGAGGGGCAGAGAGAGAGGGACAGAGAGAGAGAGGGGGGCAGAGAGAGAGACAGAGAGAGAGAGACAGAGAGAGAGAGAGGGACAGAGAGAAAGAGGAACAGAGAGAGAGAGAGGGACAGAGAGTGAGATGGACAGAGAGAGAGGGACAGAGAGAGAGAGAGGGACAGAGAGAGAGAGAGGGACAGAGTGAGAGAGAGGGACAGAGAGAGAGAGAGGGACAGAGAGAGGGAGGGACAGAGAGAGAGGGACAGAGAGAGAGAGGGACAGAGAGAGAGGGACAGAGAGAGAGAGGGACAGAGAGAGAGACAGAGAGAGAGAGACAGAGAGAGAGAGAGGGACAGAGAGAAAGAGGAACAGAGAGAGAGAGAGGGACAGAGAGTGAGATGGACAGAGAGAGAGGGACAGAGAGAGAGAGAGGGACAGAGAGAGAGAGAGGGACAGAGTGAGAGAGAGGGACAGAGAGAGAGAGAGGGACAGAGAGAGAGAGGGACAGAGAGAGAGGGACAGAGAGAGAGAGGGACAGAGAGAGAGGGACAGAGAGAGAGAGGGACAGAGAGAGAGGGACACAGAGAGAGGGACAGAGAGAGAGTGGGACAGAGAGAGAGGGACAGAGAGAGAGTGGGGACACAGAGAGAGGGACAGAGAGAGAGTGGGACAGAGAGAGAGAGAGGGACAGAGAGAGAGAGAGGGACAGAGTGAGAGCGGGACAGAGAGAGAGGGACACAGAGAGAGGGACAGAGAGAGAGAGAGGGACAGAGAGAGAGAGGGACAGAGAGAGAGGGACACAGAGAGAGGGACAGAGAGAGAGAGAGGGACAGAGAGAGAGCGGGACAGAGAGAGGCACAGAGAGAGGGAGGGAAAGAGAGAGAGGGACAGATAGAGAGAGGTACAGAGAGAGAGAGGGACAGAGAGAGAGAGGGACAGAGTGAGAGCGGGACAGAGAGACAGAGCGGGACAGAGACAGAGGGACAGAGAGAGGGAGGGAAAGAGAGAGAGGGACAGATAGAGAGAGGTACAGAGAGAGAGAGGGACAGAGTGAGAGCGGGACAAAGAGAGAGAGCGGGACAGAGACAGAGGGACAGAGAGAGAGAGGAACAGAGAGAGAGAGGAACAGAGAGAGCGGGGGACGGAGAGAGAGGGACAGAGAGAGAGCGGGACAGAGAGAGGCACAGAGAGAGGGAGGGAAAGAGAGATAGGGACAGATAGAGAGAGGTACAGAGAGAGAGAGGGACAGAGTGAGAGCGGGACAGAGAGAGAGAGCGGGACAGAGGACAGAGGGACAGAGAGAGAGAGGTACAGAGAGAGAGAGGGACAGAGTGAGAGCGGGACAGAGAGAGAGAGCGGGACAGAGACAGAGGGACAGAGAGAGAGAGGTACAGAGAGAGACAGAGAGAGAGGGACAGAGAGAGAGAGAGGGACAGAGAGAGAGCGGGGGACGGAGAGAGAGGGACAGAGAGAGAGCGGGACAGAGAGAGGCACAGAGAGAGGGAGGGAAAGAGAGAGAGGGACAGATAGAGAGAGGGACAGAGAGAGAGGGACAGAGTGAGAGCAGGACAGAGAGGGAGGGACAGAGTGAGAGCGGGACAGAGAGAGAGAGGGACAGAGAGATGGTGGGACAGAGAGAGCGGGACACAGAGGGAGGGACAGAGAGAGAGGGACAGAGAGAGAGAGGGACAGAGAGAGGGGCAGAGAGGGAGGGACAGAGAGAGAGGGACAGAGAGAGAGGGACAGAGAGAAAGAGACAGAGAGAATGGGACAGAGAGAGAGGGACAGAGAGAGAGGGACAGAGAGAGGGGGACAGAGAGAGGGAGGGACAGAGAGAGAGGGACAGAGAGAGAGGGACAGAGAGAAGAGACAGAGAGAATGGGACAGAGAGAAAGAGACAGAGAGAATGGGACAGAGAGAGAGGGACAGAGAGAGAGAGGGACAGAGAGAGAGAGGGACAGAGAGAGAGCGGGACATAGAGGGAACGGGACAGAGAGAGGACAGAGAGAGAGAGGGACAGAGAGAGAGAGACAGAGAGAGAGGGACAGAGAGACAGCAGAACAGAGAGAAAGAGACAGAGAGAGGGACAGAGAGAGGGTCAGAGAGAGAGAGTGACAGATAGAGAGCGGAACAGAGAGAGAGGGACAGAGAGAGAGGGACAGAGAGAGAGGGACAGAGAGAGAGAGGGACAGAGAGAGAGGGACAGATAGAGAGGGACAGAGAGAGAGGGACAGAGAGAGAGAAGGACAGAGAGAGAGGGACAGAGAGAGAGAGAGACAGAGAGAGGGACAGAGAGAGAGAGGGGCAGAGAGAGAGGGACAGAGAGAGAGAGACAGAGAGAGAGGGACAGAGAGAGAGGGACAGAGAGAGAGAGAGGGACAGAGAGAGGGACAGAGAGAGAGAGGGACAGAGAGAGAGGGACAGAGAGAGAGGGACAGAGAGAGAGAGAGGGACAGAGAGAGGGACAGAGAGAGGGAGGGACAGAGACAGAGGGACAGAGAGAGAGAGAGGGACAGAGAGAGGGACAGAGAGAGAGAGGGACAGAGAGAGAGGGACAGAGAGAGAGGGAGAGAGAGAGAGAGGGACAGAGGAGACAGAGAGAGAGAGGGACAGAGAGAGAGGACAGAGAGAGAGGGACAGAGAGTGAGGGACAGAGAGAGGGACAGAGAGAGAGAGGGACAGAGAGAGAGAGAGGGACAGAGAGAGGGACAGAGAGAGGGAGGGACAGAGACAGAGGGACAGAGAGAGAGAGAGGGACAGGAGAGAGGACAGAGAGGAGAGAGGGACAGAGAGAGAGGGACAGAGAGAGAGGGAGAGAGAGAGAGAGGACAGAGAGAGAGAGGGACAGAGAGAGAGGACAGAGAGAGAGGGACAGAGAGTGAGGGACAGAGAGAGGGACAGAGAGAGAGAGGGACAGAGAGGGAGGGACAGAGAGAGAGCGGGACAGAGAGAAAGCGGGACAGAGAGGGAGTGGGACAGAGAGAGAGGGATGAAGAGAGAGGCACAGAGAGCGAGAGGGACAGAGAGAGAGAGGGACAGAGAGAGAGAGGGACAGAGAGAGAGAGGGACAGAGAGAGCAGGACATAGAGAGTGAGAGAGAGAGAGAGAGGCAAAGAGAGAGAGGGACAGATATAGAGAGGTACAGAGTGAGAGCGGGACAGAGAGAGAGCGGACAGAGACAGAGGGACAGAGAGAGAGAGGGACAGAGAGAGAGCGGGTGACGGAGAGAGAGGGACAGAGAGAGAGCGGGACAGAGAGAGGCACAGAGAGAGGGAGGGAAAGAGAGAGAGGGACAGAGAGAGAGAGGGACAAATAGAGAGAGAGGGACAGAGAGAGAGAGGGAAAGAGAGAGACGGACAGATAGAGAGTGGTACAGAGAGAGAGGGACAGAGTGAGAGCGGGACAGAGAGAGAGAGCGGGACAGAGACAGAGGGACAGAGAGAGAGAGGTACAGAGAGAGAGAGGGACAGAGAGAGAGCGGGGGACGGAGAGAGAGGGACAGAGAGAGAGTGGGACAGAGAGAGGCACAGAGAGAGGGAGGGAAAGAGAGAGAGGCACAGAGAGAGCGAGAGGGACAGAGAGAGAGCGGGACAGAGACAGAGGGACAGAGAGAGAGAGGTACAGAGAGAGAGAGGGACAGAGAGAGAGCGGGGGACGGAGAGAGAGGGACAGAGAGAGAGCGGGACAGAGAGAGGCACAGAGAGACGGAGGGAAAGAGAGAGAGGCACAGAGAGAGCGAGAGGGACAGAGAGAGAGCGGACCAGAGACAGAGGGACAGATAGAGAGAGGGACAGAGAGAGAGAGGTACAGAGAGAGAGAGGGACAGAGAGAGAGCGGGACAGAGACAGAGGGACAGATAGAGAGAGGTACAGAGAGAGAGAGGTACAGAGAGAGAGAGGGACAGAGAGAGAGCGGGACAGAGAGAGAGGGACAGAGAGAGAGGGACGGAGAGAGAGGGACAGAGAGAGAGAAGAACAGAGAGAGGCACCGAGAGAGGGAGGGAAAGAGAGAGAGGGACAGATAGAGAGAGGTACAGAGAGAGAGAGGGACAGAGTGAGAGCGGGACAGAGAGAGAGAGCGGGACAGAGACAGAGGGACAGAGAGAGCAGGTCATAGAGAGATTGAGAGAGAGAGAGAGAGCGAGGCAAAGAGAGAGAGGGACAGAGGGTCAGAGGGACAGAGGGACAGAGGTGGAGGGAGAATAAAAGAGAAAGGGAGTGAGAGAGTGAGAACGTGAGGGACGATGGGGAGAGAGGGAGCGAGGAAGAGAGAGAGAGAGAGAGAAAGAGACAAGCGCACGTTCAGTAAACAATTCCAGTCCCAAAGGTGGAATCAATGCAAATCGAGAGAGATACCATTCCCCAAATTAACGTTCAGATTCAGACCCCTCCCTAACCCAGGGGTCAGTGGACAGGGATGGGGAGCAGGAACCCGGGCTGATTCACACCCCCTCCCTAACCCAGGGGTCAGTGGACAGGGATGGGGAGCAGGAACCCGGGCTGATTCACACCCCCCTCCCTAACCCAGGGGTCAGTGGACAGGGATGGGGAGCAGGAACCCGGGCTGATTCACACCCCCCTCCCTAACCCAGGGGTCAGTGGACAGGGATGGGGAGCAGGAACCCGGGCTGATTCACACCCCCCTCCCTAACCCAGGGGTCAGTGGACAGGGATGGGGAGCAGGAACCCGGGCTGATTCACACCCCTCCCTAACCCAGGGGTCAGTGGACAGGGATGTGGAGCAGGAACCCGGGCTGATTCACACCCCCCTCCCTAACCCAGGGGTCAGTGGACAGGGATGTGGAGCAGGAACCCGGGCTGATTCACACCCCCTCCCTAACCCAGGGGTCAGTGGACAGGGATGGGGAGCAGGAACCCGGGCTGATTCACACCCCCCTCCCTAACCCAGGGGTCAGTGGTCAGGGATGGGGAGCAGGAACCCGGGCTGATTCACACCCCCTCCCTAACCCAGGGGTCAGTGGACAGGGATGGGGAGCAGGAACCCGGGCTGATTCACACCCCCCTCCCTAACCCAGGGGTCAGTGGACAGGGATGGGGAGCAGGAACCCGGGCTGATTCACCCCCCTCCCTAACCCAGGGGTCAGTGGACAGGGATGGGGAGCAGGAACCCGGGCTGATTCAAACCCCCCTCCCTAACCCAGGGGTCAGTGGACAGGGATGGGGAGCAGGAACCCGGGCTGAATCACACCCCCCTCCCTAACCCAGGGGTCAGTGGACAGGGATGGGGAGCAGGAACCCGGGCTGATTCACACCCCCCTCCCTAACCCAGGGGTCAGTGGACAGGGATGGGGAGCAGGAACCCGGGCTGATTCACACCCCCCTCCCTAACCCAGGGGTCAGTGGACAGGGATGGGGAGCAGGAACCCGGGCTGATTCACACCCCCTCCCTAACCCAGGGGTCAGTGGACAGGGATGGGGAGCAGGAACCCGGGCTGATTCACACCCCCCTCCCTAACCCAGGGGTCAGTGGACAGGGATGGGGAGCAGGAACCCGGGCTGATTCACACCCCTCCCTAACCCAGGGGTCAGTGGACAGGGATGGGGAGCAGGAACCCGGGCTGATTCACACCCCTCCCTAACCCAGGGGTCAGTGGACAGGGATGGGGAGCAGGAAACCATGCTGATTCACACCCCCTCCCTAACCCAGGGGTCAGTGGACAGGGATGGGGAGCAGGAACCCGGGCTGATTCACACCCCCCCTCCCTAACCCAGGGGTCAGTGGACAGGGATGGGGAGCAGGAACCCGGGCTGATTCACACCCCCCCTCCCTAACCCAGGGGTCAGTGGACAGGGATGGGGAGCAGGAACCCGGGCTGATTCACACCCCCTCCCTAACCCAGGGGTCAGTGGACAGGGATGGGGAGCAGGAACCCGGGCTGATTCACACCCCCTCCCTAACCCAGGGGTCAGTGGACAGGGATGGGGAGCAGGAACCCGGGCTGATTCACACCCCTCCCTAACCCAGGGGTCAGTGGACAGGGATGGGGAGCAGGAACCCGGGCTGATTCACACCCCCTCCCTAACCCAGGGGTCAGTGGACAGGGATGGGGAGCAGGAACCCGGGCTGATTCACCCCCCCCTCCCTAACCCAGGGGTCAGTGGACAGGGATGGGGAGCAGGAACCCGGGCTGATTCACACCCCCCCTCCCTAACCCAGGGGTCAGTGGACAGGGATGGGGAGCAGGAACCCGGGCTGATTCACACACCTCCCTAACCCAGGGGTCAGTGGACAGGGATGGGGAGCAGGAACCCGGGCTGATTCACACCCCCTCCCTAACCCAGGGGTCAGTGGACAGGGATGGGGAGCAGGAACCCGGGCTGATTCACACCCCCCTCCCTAACCCAGGGGTCAGTGGACAGGGATGGGGAGCAGGAACCCGGGCTGATTCACACCCCTCCCTAACCCAGGGGTCAGTGGACAGGGATGGGGAGCAGGAAACCAGGCTGATTCACACCCCCTCCCTAACCCAGGGGTCAGTGGACAGGGATGGGGAGCAGGAACCCGGGCTGATTCACACCCCCCCTCCCTAACCCAGGGGTCAGTGGACAGGGATGGGGAGCAGGAACCCGGGCTGATTCACACCCCCCCTCCCTAACCCAGGGGTCAGTGGACAGGGATGGGGAGCAGGAACCCGGGCTGATTCACACCCCCTCCCTAACCCAGGGGTCAGTGGACAGGGATGGGGAGCAGGAACCCGGGCTGATTCACACCCCCCCTCCCTAACCCAGGGGTCAGTGGACAGGGATGGGGAGCAGGAACCCGGGCTGATTCACACCCCCTCCCTAACCCAGGGGTCAGTGGACAGGGATGGGGAGCAGGAACACGGGCTGATTCACCCCCCCCTCCCTAACCCAGGGGTCAGTGGACAGGGATGGGGAGCAGGAACCCGGGCTGATTCACACCCCCCCTCCCTAACCCAGGGGTCAGTGGACAGGGATGGGGAGCAGGAACCCGGGCTGATTCACACACCTCCCTAACCCAGGGGTCAGTGGACAGGGATGGGGAGCAGGAACCCGGGCTGATTCACACCCCCCTCCCTAACCCAGGGTCAGTGGACAGGTATGGGGAGCAGGAACCCGGGCTGATTCACACACCCCTCCCTAACCCAGGGGTCAGTGGACAGGGATGGGGAGCAGGAACCCGGGCTGATTCACACCCCCTCCCTAACCCAGGTGTCAGGGAACAGGGATGGGGAGCAGGAACCCGGGCTGATTCACACCCCCCTCCCTAACCCAGGGGTCAGTGGACAGGGATGGAGAGCAGGAACCCGGGCTGATTCACACCCCTCCCTAACCCAGGGGTCAGTGGACAGGGATGGGGAGCAGGAACCCGGGCTGATTCACACCCCCCTCCCTAACCCAGGGGTCAGTGGACAGGGATGGGGAGCAGGAACCCGGGCTGATTCACACCCCCTCCCTAACCCAGGGGTCAGTGGACAGGGATGGGGAGCAGGAACCCGGGCTGATTCACCCCCCCTCCCTAACCCAGGGGTCAGTGGACAGGGATGGGGAGCAGGAACCCGGGCTGATTCACACCCCCCCTCCCTAACCCAGGGGTCAGTGGACAGGGATGGGGAGCAGGAACCCGGGCTGATTCACACACCTCCCTAACCCAGGGGTCAGTGGACATGGATGGGGAGCAGGAACCCGGGCTGATTCACACCCCCCTCCCTAACCCAGGGGTCAGTGGACAGGGATGGGGAGCAGGAACCCGGGCTGATTCACACCCCCCTCCCTAACCCAGGGGTCAGTGGACAGGGATGGGGAGCAGGAACCCGGGCTGATTCACACCCCCTCCCTAACCCAGGGGTCAGTGGACAGGGATGGGGAGCAGGAACACGGGCTGATTCACACCCCCCTCCCTAACCCAGGGGTCAGTGGACAGGGATGGGGAGCAGGAACCCGGGCTGATTCACACCCCCCTCCCTAACCCAGGGGTCAGTGGACAGGGATGGGGAGCAGGAACCCGGGCTGATTCACACCCCCCTCCCTAACCCAGGGGTCAGTGGACAGGGATGGGGAGCAGGAACCCGGGCTGATTCACACCCCCTCCCTAACCCAGGGGTCAGTGGACAGGGATGTGGAGCAGGAACCCGGGCTGATTCACACCCCCCTCCCTAACCCAGGGGTCAGTGGACAGGGATGTGGAGCAGGAACCCCGGCTGATTCACACCCCCTCCCTAACCCAGGGGTCAGTGGACAGGGATGGGGAGCAGGAACCCGGGCTGATTCACACCCCCCTCCCTAACCCAGGGGTCAGTGGTCAGGGATGGGGAGCAGGAACCCGGGCTGATTCACACCCCCTCCCTAACCCAGGGGTCAGTGGACAGGGATGGGGAGCAGGAACCCGGGCTGATTCACACCCCCCTCCCTAACCCAGGGGTCAGTGGACAGGGATGGGGAGCAGGAACCCGGGCTGATTCACCCCCCTCCCTAACCCAGGGGTCAGTGGACAGGGATGGGGAGCAGGAACCCGGGCTGATTCACACCCCCCTCCCTAACCCAGGGGTCAGTGGACAGGGATGGGGAGCAGGAACCCGGGCTGAATCACACCCCCCTCCCTAACCCAGGGGTCAGTGGACAGGGATGGGGAGCAGGAACCCGGGCTGATTCACACCCCCCTCCCTAACCCAGGGGTCAGTGGACAGGGATGGGGAGCAGGAACCCGGGCTGATTCACACCCCCCTCCCTAACCCAGGGGTCAGTGGACAGGGATGGGGAGCAGGAACCCGGGCTGATTCACACCCCCTCCCTAACCCAGGGGTCAGTGGACAGGGATGGGGAGCAGGAACCCGGGCTGATTCACACCCCCCTCCCTAACCCAGGGGTCAGTGGACAGGGATGGGGAGCAGGAACCCGGGCTGATTCACACCCCCTCCCTAACCCAGGGGTCAGTGGACAGGGATGGGGAGCAGGAACCCGGGCTGATTCACACCCCTCCCTAACCCAGGGGTCAGTGGACAGGGATGGGGAGCAGGAAACCATGCTGATTCACACCCCCTCCCTAACCCAGGGGTCAGTGGACAGGGATGGGGAGCAGGAACCCGGGCTGATTCACACCCCCCCTCCCTAACCCAGGGGTCAGTGGACAGGGATGGGGAGCAGGAACCCGGGCTGATTCACACCCCCCCTCCCTAACCCAGGGGTCAGTGGACAGGGATGGGGAGCAGGAACCCGGGCTGATTCACACCCCCCTCCCTAACCCAGGGGTCAGTGGACAGGGATGGGGAGCAGGAACCCGGGCTGATTCACACCCCCTCCCTAACCCAGGGGTCAGTGGACAGGGATGGGGAGCAGGAACCCGGGCTGATTCACACCCCTCCCTAACCCAGGGGTCAGTGGACAGGGATGGGGAGCAGGAACCCGGGCTGATTCACACCCCCTCCCTAACCCAGGGGTCAGTGGACAGGGATGGGGAGCAGGAACCCGGGCTGATTCACCCCCCCCTCCCTAACCCAGGGGTCAGTGGACAGGGATGGGGAGCAGGAACCCGGGCTGATTCACACCCCCCCTCCCTAACCCAGGGGTCAGTGGACAGGGATGGGGAGCAGGAACCCGGGCTGATTCACACACCTCCCTAACCCAGGGGTCAGTGGACAGGGATGGGGAGCAGGAACCCGGGCTGATTCACACCCCCCTCCCTAACCCAGGGGTCAGTGGACAGGGATGGGGAGCAGGAACCCGGGCTGATTCACACCCCCCCTCCCTAACCCAGGGGTCAGTGGACAGGGATGGGGAGCAGGAACCCGGGCTGATTCACACCCCTCCCTAACCCAGGGGTCAGTGGACAGGGATGGGGAGCAGGAAACCAGGCTGATTCACACCCCCTCCCTAACCCAGGGGTCAGTGGACAGGGATGGGGAGCAGGAACCCGGGCTGATTCACACCCCCCCTCCCTAACCCAGGGGTCAGTGGACAGGGATGGGGAGCAGGAACCCGGGCTGATTCACACCCCCCCTCCCTAACCCAGGGGTCAGTGGACAGGGATGGGGAGCAGGAACCCGGGCTGATTCACACCCCCTCCCTAACCCAGGGGTCAGTGGACAGGGATGGGGAGCAGGAACCCGGGCTGATTCACACCCCCCCTCCCTAACCCAGGGGTCAGTGGACAGGGATGGGGAGCAGGAACCCGGGCTGATTCACACCCCCTCCCTAACCCAGGGGTCAGTGGACAGGGATGGGGAGCAGGAACACGGGCTGATTCACCCCCCCCTCCCTAACCCAGGGGTCAGTGGACAGGGATGGGGAGCAGGAACCCGGGCTGATTCACACCCCCCCTCCCTAACCCAGGGGTCAGTGGGCAGGGATGGGGAGCAGGAACCCGGGCTGATTCACACACCTCCCTAACCCAGGGGTCAGTGGACAGGGATGGGGAGCAGGAACCCGGGCTGATTCACACCCCCCTCCCTAACCCAGGGTCAGTGGACAGGTATGGGGAGCAGGAACCCGGGCTGATTCACACACCCCTCCCTAACCCAGGGGTCAGTGGACAGGGATGGGGAGCAGGAACCCGGGCTGATTCACACCCCCTCCCTAACCCAGGGGTCAGGGAACAGGGATGGGGAGCAGGAACCCGGGCTGATTCACACCCCCCTCCCTAACCCAGGGGTCAGTGGACAGGGATGGGGAGCAGGAACCCGGGCTGTTTCACACCCCTCCCTAACCCAGGGGTCAGTGGACAGGGATGGGGAGCAGGAACCCGGGCTGATTCACACCCCCTCCCTAACCCAGGGGTCAGTGGACAGGGATGGGGAGCAGGAACCCGGGCTGATTCACCCCCCCCTCCCTAACCCAGGGGTCAGTGGACAGGGATGGGGAGCAGGAACCCGGGCTGATTCACACCCCCCCTCCCTAACCCAGGGGTCAGTGGACAGGGATGGGGAGCAGGAACCCGGGCTGATTCACACACCTCCCTAACCCAGGGGTCAGTGGACAGGGATGGGGAGCAGGAACCCGGGCTGATTCACACCCCCTCCCTAACCCAGGGGTCAGTGGACAGGGATGGGGAGCAGGAACCCGGGCTGATTCACACCCCCCTCCCTAACCCAGGGGTCAGTGGACAGGGATGGGGAGCAGGAACCCGGGCTGATTCACACCCCTCCCTAACCCAGGGGTCAGTGGACAGGGATGGGGAGCAGGAAACCAGGCTGATTCACACCCCCTCCCTAACCCAGGGGTCAGTGGACAGGGATGGGGAGCAGGAACCCGGGCTGATTCACACCCCCCCTCCCTAACCCAGGGGTCAGTGGACAGGGATGGGGAGCAGGAACCCGGGCTGATTCACACCCCCCCTCCCTAACCCAGGGGTCAGTGGACAGGGATGGGGAGCAGGAACCCGGGCTGATTCACACCCCCTCCCTAACCCAGGGGTCAGTGGACAGGGATGGGGAGCAGGAACCCGGGCTGATTCACACCCCCCCTCCCTAACCCAGGGGTCAGTGGACAGGGATGGGGAGCAGGAACCCGGGCTGATTCACACCCCCTCCCTAACCCAGGGGTCAGTGGACAGGGATGGGGAGCAGGAACACGGGCTGATTCACCCCCCCCTCCCTAACCCAGGGGTCAGTGGACAGGGATGGGGAGCAGGAACCCGGGCTGATTCACACCCCCCCTCCCTAACCCAGGGGTCAGTGGACAGGGATGGGGAGCAGGAACCCGGGCTGATTCACACACCTCCCTAACCCAGGGGTCAGTGGACAGGGATGGGGAGCAGGAACCCGGGCTGATTCACACCCCCCTCCCTAACCCAGGGTCAGTGGACAGGTATGGGGAGCAGGAACCCGGGCTGATTCACACACCCCTCCCTAACCCAGGGGTCAGTGGACAGGGATGGGGAGCAGGAACCCGGGCTGATTCACACCCCCTCCCTAACCCAGGTGTCAGGGAACAGGGATGGGGAGCAGGAACCCGGGCTGATTCACACCCCCCTCCCTAACCCAGGGGTCAGTGGACAGGGATGGAGAGCAGGAACCCGGGCTGATTCACACCCCTCCCTAACCCAGGGGTCAGTGGACAGGGATGGGGAGCAGGAACCCGGGCTGATTCACACCCCCCTCCCTAACCCAGGGGTCAGTGGACAGGGATGGGGAGCAGGAACCCGGGCTGATTCACACCCCCTCCCTAACCCAGGGGTCAGTGGACAGGGATGGGGAGCAGGAACCCGGGCTGATTCACCCCCCCTCCCTAACCCAGGGGTCAGTGGACAGGGATGGGGAGCAGGAACCCGGGCTGATTCACACCCCCCCTCCCTAACCCAGGGGTCAGTGGACAGGGATGGGGAGCAGGAACCCGGGCTGATTCACACACCTCCCTAACCCAGGGGTCAGTGGACATGGATGGGGAGCAGGAACCCGGGCTGATTCACACCCCCCTCCCTAACCCAGGGGTCAGTGGACACGGATGGGGAGCAGGAACCCGGGCTGATTCACACCCCCCTCCCTAACCCAGGGGTCAGTGGACAGGGATGGGGAGCAGGAACCCGGGCTGATTCACACCCCCTCCCTAACCCAGGGGTCAGTGGACAGGGATGGGGAGCAGGAACACGGGCTGATTCACACCCCCCTCCCTAACCCAGGGGTCAGTGGACAGGGATGGGGAGCAGGAACCCGGGCTGATTCACACCCCCCTCCCTAACCCAGGGGTCAGTGGACAGGGATGGGGAGCAGGAACCCGGGCTGATTCACACCCCCCTCCCTAACCCAGGGGTCAGTGGACAGGGATGGGGAGCAGGAACCCGGGCTGATTCACACCCCTCCCTAACCCAGGGGTCAGTGGACAGGGATGTGGAGCAGGAACCCGGGCTGATTCACACCCCCCTCCCTAACCCAGGGGTCAGTGGACAGGGATGTGGAGCAGGAACCCGGGCTGATTCACACCCCCTCCCTAACCCAGGGGTCAGTGGACAGGGATGGGGAGCAGGAACCCGGGCTGATTCACACCCCCCTCCCTAACCCAGGGGTCAGTGGTCAGGGATGGGGAGCAGGAACCCGGGCTGATTCACACCCCCTCCCTAACCCAGGGGTCAGTGGACAGGGATGGGGAGCAGGAACCCGGGCTGATTCACACCCCCCTCCCTAACCCAGGGGTCAGTGGACAGGGATGGGGAGCAGGAACCCGGGCTGATTCACACCCCCTCCCTAACCCAGGGGTCAGTGGACAGGGATGGGGAGCAGGAACCCGGGCTGATTCACACCCCCCTCCCTAACCCAGGGGTCAGTGGACAGGGATGGGGAGCAGGAACCCGGGCTGAATCACACCCCCCTCCCTAACCCAGGGGTCAGTGGACAGGGATGGGGAGCAGGAACCCGGGCTGATTCACACCCCCCTCCCTAACCCAGGGGTCAGTGGACAGGGATGGGGAGCAGGAACCCGGGCTGATTCACACCCCCCTCCCTAACCCAGGGGTCAGTGGACAGGGATGGGGAGCAGGAACCCGGGCTGATTCACACCCCCTCCCTAACCCAGGGGTCAGTGGACAGGGATGGGGAGCAGGAACCCGGGCTGATTCACACCCCCCTCCCTAACCCAGGGGTCAGTGGACAGGGATGGGGAGCAGGAACCCGGGCTGATTCACACCCCTCCCTAACCCAGGGGTCAGTGGACAGGGATGGGGAGCAGGAACCCGGGCTGATTCACACCCCTCCCTAACCCAGGGGTCAGTGGACAGGGATGGGGAGCAGGAAACCATGCTGATTCACACCCCCTCCCTAACCCAGGGGTCAGTGGACAGGGATGGGGAGCAGGAACCCGGGCTGATTCACACCCCCCCTCCCTAACCCAGGGGTCAGTGGACAGGGATGGGGAGCAGGAACCCGGGCTGATTCACACCCCCCCTCCCTAACCCAGGGGTCAGTGGACAGGGATGGGGAGCAGGAACCCGGGCTGATTCACACCCCCTCCCTAACCCAGGGGTCAGTGGACAGGGATGGGGAGCAGGAACCCGGGCTGATTCACACCCCCTCCCTAACCCAGGGGTCAGTGGACAGGGATGGGGAGCAGGAACCCGGGCTGATTCACACCCCTCCCTAACCCAGGGGTCAGTGGACAGGGATGGGGAGCAGGAACCCGGGCTGATTCACACCCCCTCCCTAACCCAGGGGTCAGTGGACAGGGATGGGGAGCAGGAACCCGGGCTGATTCACCCCCCCCTCCCTAACCCAGGGGTCAGTGGACAGGGATGGGGAGCAGGAACCCGGGCTGATTCACACCCCCCCTCCCTAACCCAGGGGTCAGTGGACAGGGATGGGGAGCAGGAACCCGGGCTGATTCACACACCTCCCTAACCCAGGGGTCAGTGGACAGGGATGGGGAGCAGGAACCCGGGCTGATTCACACCCCCTCCCTAACCCAGGGGTCAGTGGACAGGGATGGGGAGCAGGAACCCGGGCTGATTCACACCCCCCTCCCTAACCCAGGGGTCAGTGGACAGGGATGGGGAGCAGGAACCCGGGCTGATTCACACCCCTCCCTAACCCAGGGGTCAGTGGACAGGGATGGGGAGCAGGAAACCAGGCTGATTCACACCCCCTCCCTAACCCAGGGGTCAGTGGACAGGGATGGGGAGCAGGAACCCGGGCTGATTCACACCCCCCCTCCCTAACCCAGGGGTCAGTGGACAGGGATGGGGAGCAGGAACCCGGGCTGATTCACACCCCCCCTCCCTAACCCAGGGGTCAGTGGACAGGGATGGGGAGCAGGAACCCGGGCTGATTCACACCCCCTCCCTAACCCAGGGGTCAGTGGACAGGGATGGGGAGCAGGAACCCGGGCTGATTCACACCCCCCCTCCCTAACCCAGGGGTCAGTGGACAGGGATGGGGAGCAGGAACCCGGGCTGATTCACACCCCCTCCCTAACCCAGGGGTCAGTGGACAGGGATGGGGAGCAGGAACACGGGCTGATTCACCCCCCCCTCCCTAACCCAGGGGTCAGTGGACAGGGATGGGGAGCAGGAACCCGGGCTGATTCACACCCCCCCTCCCTAACCCAGGGGTCAGTGGACAGGGATGGGGAGCAGGAACCCGGGCTGATTCACACACCTCCCTAACCCAGGGGTCAGTGGACAGGGATGGGGAGCAGGAACCCGGGCTGATTCACACCCCCCTCCCTAACCGAGGGTCAGTGGACAGGTATGGGGAGCAGGAACCCGGGCTGATTCACACACCCCTCCCTAACCCAGGGGTCAGTGGACAGGGATGGGGAGCAGGAACCCGGGCTGATTCACACCCCCTCCCTAACCCAGGTGTCAGGGAACAGGGATGGGGAGCAGGAACCCGGGCTGATTCACACCCCCCTCCCTAACCCAGGGGTCAGTGGACAGGGATGGAGAGCAGGAACCCGGGCTGATTCACACCCCTCCCTAACCCAGGGGTCAGTGGACAGGGATGGGGAGCAGGAACCCGGGCTGATTCACACCCCCCTCCCTAACCCAGGGGTCAGTGGACAGGGATGGGGAGCAGGAACCCGGGCTGATTCACACCCCCTCCCTAACCCAGGGGTCAGTGGACAGGGATGGGGAGCAGGAACCCGGGCTGATTCACCCCCCCTCCCTAACCCAGGGGTCAGTGGACAGGGATGGGGAGCAGGAACCCGGGCTGATTCACACCCCCCCTCCCTAACCCAGGGGTCAGTGGACAGGGATGGGGAGCAGGAACCCGGGCTGATACACACACCTCCCTAACCCAGGGGTCAGTGGACAGGGATGGGGAGCAGGAACCCGGGCTGATTCACACCCCCCTCCCTAACCCAGGGGTCAGTGGACAGGGATGGGGAGCAGGAACCCGGGCTGATTCACACCCCCCTCCCTAACCCAGGGGTCAGTGGACAGGGATGGGGAGCAGGAACCCGGGCTGATTCACACCCCCCCTCCCTAACCCAGGGGTCAGTGGACAGGGATGGGGAGCAGGAACACGGGCTGATTCACACCCCTCCCTAACCCAGGGGTCAGTGGACAGGGATGGGGAGCAGGAACCCGGGCTGTTTCACACCCCTCCCTAACCCAGGGGTCAGTGGACAGGGATGGGGAGCAGGAACCCGGGCTGATTCACACCCCCCTCCCTAACCCAGGGGTCAGTGGACAGGGATGGGGAGCAGGAACCCGGGCTGATTCACACCCCCGTCCCTAACCCAGGGGTCAGTGGACAGGGATGGGGAGCAGGAACCCGGGCTGATACACTCCGCCTCCCTAACCCAGGGTTCAGTGGACAGGGATGGGGAGCAGGAACCCGGGCTGATTCACACCCCCCTCCCTAACCCAGGGGTCAGTGGACAGGGATGGGGAGCAGGAACCCGGGCTGATTCACCCCCCCCTCCCTAACCCAGGGGTCAGTGGACAGGGATGGGGAGCAGGAACCCGGGCTGATTCACACACCCCTCCCTAACCCAGGGGTCAGTGGACAGGGATTGGGAGCAGGAACCTGGGCTGATTCACACCCCTCCCTAACCCAGGGGTCAGTGGACAGGAATGGGGAGCAGGAACCCGGGCTGATTCACACCCCTCCCTAACCCAGGGGTCAGTGGACAGGGATGGGGAGCAGGAATCCGGGCTGATTCACCCCCCCTCCCTAACCCAGGGGTCAGTGGACAGGGATGGGGAGCAGGAACCTGGGCTGATTCACACCCCCTCCCTAACCCAGGGGTCAGTGGACAGGGATGGGGAGCAGGAACCCGGGCTGATTCACCCCCCCTCCCTAACCCAGGGGTCAGTGGACAGGGATGGGGAGCAGGAACCCGGGCTGATTCACACACCTCCCTAACCCAGGGGTCAGTGGACAGGGATGGGGAGCAGGAACCCGGGCTGATTCACCCCCCCCTCCCTAACCCAGGGGTCAGTGGACAGGGATGGGGAGCAGGAACCCGGGCTGATTAACACCCCCCTCCCTAACCCAGGGGTCAGTGGACAGGGATGGGGAGCAGGAACCCGGGCTGATTCACACCCCCTCCCTAACCCAGGGGTCAGTGGACAGGGATGGGGAGCAGGAACCCGGGCTGATTCACACCGCCCTCCCTAACCCAGGGGTCAGTGGACAGGGATGGGGAGCAGGAACCCGGGCTGATTCACACCCCCCTCCCTAACCCAGGGGTCAGTGGACAGGGATGGGGAGCAGGAACCCGGGCTGATTCAAACCCCCATCCCTAACCCAGGGGTCAGTGGACAGGGATGGGGAGCAGGAACCCGGGCTGATTCACACCCCTCCCTAACCCAGGGGTCAGTGGACAGGGATGGGGAGCAGGAACCCGGGCTGATTCAAACCCCCCTCCCTAACCCAGGGGTCAGTGGACAGGGATGGGGAGCAGGAACCCGGGCTGATTCACCCCCCCCTCCCTAACCCAGGGGTCAGTGGACAGGGATGGGGAGCAGGAACCCGGGCTGATTCACACCCCCCTCCCTAACCCAGGGGTCAGTGGACAGGGATGGGGAGCAGCTACCCGGGCTGAATCACACCCCCTCCCTAACCCAGGGGTCAGTGGACAGGGATGGGGAGCAGGAACCCGGGCTGATTCACACCCCCCTCCCTAACCCAGGGGTCAGTGGACAGGGATGGGGAGCAGGAACCCGGGCTGATTCACACCCCCCCTCCCTAACCCAGGGGTCAGTGGACAGGGATGGGGAGCAGGAACCCGGGCTGATTCACACCCCCCTCCCTAACCCAGGGGTCAGTGGACAGGGATGGGGAGCAGGAACCCGCGCTGATTCACACCCCCCTCCCTAACCCAGGGGTCAGTGGACAGGGATGGGGAGCAGGAACCCGGGCTGATTCACACCTCCCTCCCTAACCCAGGGGTCAGTGGACAGGGATGGGGAGCAGGAACCCGGGCTGATTCACACCCCCTCCCTAACCCAGGGGTCAGTGGACAGGGATGGGGAGCAGGAACCCGGGCTGATTCACACCCCCCTCCCTAACCCAAGGGTCAGTGGACAGGGATGGGGAGCAGGAACCCAGGCTGATTCACACCCCCCCTCCCTAACCCAGGGGTCAGTGGACAGGGATGGGGAGCAGGAACCCGGGCTGATTCACACCCCCTCCCTAACCCAGGGGTCAGTGGACAGGGATGGGCAGCAGGAACCCGGGATGAATCACAGCCCCTCCTCACTGACGCAGAGGTGAGTGAATTGAGACTAACCTGCAGTGAATCCTAGCAGAACCATAAACATTAACCAGCAAAATCGCAACAAATCGCCCATTATCATCTGCAGAAAACAACAGAATTAATGAGTGAGTGAAATATACCCTCAATAAACAGTGACTCTGTACAGTTACACAGTGAGTGATCCATACCCTGAGTAAACAGTGACTCTGTACAGTTACACAGTGCGTGATCCTTACCCTGAATAAACAGTGACTCTGTACATTTACACAGTGAGTGATCCATACCCTGAGTAAACAGTGACTCTGTTCAGTTACACAGTGAGTGATCCTTACCCTGAATAAACAGTGACTCTGTACAGTTACACAGTGAGTGATCCATACCCTGAGTAAACAGTGACTCTGTTCAGTTACACAGTGAGTGATCCTTACCCTGAATAAACAGTGACTCTGTACAGTTACACAGTGAGTGACTCTTACCTTCAATAAACAGTGACTCTGCACAGTTACACAGAGTAATTCTTATCCTGAATAACCAGTGAATCTGTACAGTTACACAGTGAGTGTTGCTGGCACTGAATAAACAGTGACTCTGTACAGATGCAAAGTGAGTGATCCTTACCCTGAATAAACAGTGACTCTTTACAGTTACACAGTGAGTGATCCTTACCCTGAATAAACAGTGACTCTGTACAGTTACACAGTGAGTGACCCTTACCCTGAATAAACAGCGACACTGTGCAGTTACACAGTGAGTGATCCTTACCCTGAATAAACAGTGACTCTGTACATTTACGCAGTGAGTGACACTTACCCTGAATAAACAGTGACTCTGTACAGTTACACAGTGAGTGATCCTTACCCTGAATGAACAGTGACTCTGTATAGTTACACAGAGAGTGACTCTTACCCTGAATAAACAATGATTCTGTACAGTTACACAGTGAGTGACCCTTACCTTCAATAAACAGTGACTCTGCACAGTTACACAGAGTAATGCTTATCCTGAATCACCAGTGAATCTGTACAGTTACACAGTGACTGTTGCTGGCACTGAATAAACAGTGACTCTGTACAGTTGCACAGTGAGTGATTATTACCCTGAATAAACAGTGACCCTGTATAGTTACACAGTGAGTGATCCTTACCCTGAATAAACAGTGACTCTGTACAGTTACACAGAGAGTGATCCTTACCCTGAATAAACAGTGACACTGTACAGTTACACAGTGAGTGATCCTTAACCTGAATAAACAGTGACTCTGTACAGTTACACAGTGAGTGATCCTTACCCTGAATAAACAGTGACTCTGTACAGTTACACAGTGAGTGATCCTTACCCTGAATAAACAGTGACTCTGTACAGTTACACAGTGAGTGATCCTTACCCTGAATAAACACTGACTCTGTACAGTAACACAGTGAGTGATCCTTACCCTGAATAAACAGTGACTCTGTACAGTTACACAGTGAGTGATCCTTACCCTGAATAAACAGTGACTCTGTACAGTTACACAGTGAGTGATTCTTAATCTGAATAAACAGTGACGTCGTGCATTTACACAGTGAGTGACCCTAACGTTGATTTAACAGTGACACTGTACAGTTACACAGTGAGAGATCCTTACCCTGAATAAACAGTGACTCTGTACAGTTACACAGTGAGTGATCCTTAATCTGAATAAACAGTGACGTCGTGCATTTACACAGTGAGTGACCCTAACGTTGATTTAACAGTGACACTGTACAGTTACACAGTGAGAGATCCTTACCCTGAGTGAACAGTGAAACGCTACAGTTACACAGTTAGTGATCCTTACCCAGAATAAACAGTGAATCTGTACAATTACACATTGAATGACTCTTACCCTGAATGAACAGTGACTCTGTACATTTACACAGGGTGATCCTTACCCTGAATAAGCAGTCACTCTGTATAGTTACACAGTGAGTGATCCTTACCCTGAATAAACAGTGACTCTATACAGTTACACATTGAGTGATGCTTACGCTGAAAAAACAGTGACTCTGTACAGTTACACAGCGAGTGATGCTTACCCTGAAAAAACAGTGACTCTGTACAGTTACACAGTGAGTGATCCTTACCCTGAATAAACAGTGACTCTGTACAGTTAAACAGTGAGTGATCCTTACACTGAATAAACAGTGACTCTGTACAGTTACACAGTGAGTGAACCTTACCCTGAATAAACAATGAGTCTGTGCAGATACACAGTGAGTGAAACTTGACCTGAATAAACAGTGACTCTGTACAGTTACACAGTGAGTGATCCTTACACTGAATAAACAGTGACTCTGTACAGTTACACAGTGCGTGATCCTTACACAGAATAAACAGTGACACTGTACAGTAACACAGTGAGTGACTCTTACCCTGAATAAACAGTGACTCTGTACAGTTACACAGTGAGTGAACCTTACCCTGAATAAACAATGAGTCTGTGCAGATACACAGTGAGTGAAACTTGACCTGAATAAACAGTGACTCTGTACAGTTACACAGTGAGTGATCCTTACACTGAATAAACAGTGACTCTGTACAGTTACACAGTGCGTGATCCTTACACAGAATAAAGAGTGACACTGTACAGTAACACAGTGAGTGACTCTTACCCTGAATAAACAGTGACTATGTACAGTTACACAGTGAGTGAACCTTAGCCTGAATAAACAATGACTCTGTACAGTTACACAGTGAGTGATCCTTACACTGAATAAACAGTGACTCTGTACAGTTATACAGTGAGTGACCCTTACACTGAATAAGCAGCGACTCTGTACAGTTACATAGTGTTTGTCCTTACCCTGAATAAACAGTGACTCTGTACATTTCACAGTGACTGACGCTGACCCTTAATAAACAGCGACTCTCTACAGTTACACAGTGAGTGATCCTTACCTTGAAAAAACAGTGACTCTGTACAGTTACACAGTGATTGATCCTTACTATGAATAAACAGTGACTCTGTACAGTTACACAGTGAGTGATCCTTACCCTGAATAAACAGTGACTCTGTACAGTTACACAGTGAGTGATCCTTACCCTGAATAAACTGTGACTCTGTACAGTCACACAGTGAGTGATCCTTACCCTGAATAAACAGTGACTCTGTACAGTTACACAGTGAGTGATCCTTACCCTGAATAAACAGTGACTCTGTACAGTGACACAGTGAGTGAATCTTACCCTGAATAAACAGTGACTCTGTACAGTTACAAAGTGAGTGATTCTTACCCTGAATAAACAGTGACTCTGTACAGTTACACAGTGAGTGATCCTTACCTTGAATAAACAGTGACTCTGTACAGTTACACAGTGAGTGATCCTTACCCTGAATAAACAGTGACTCTGTACAGTTACACAGTTAGTGATTCTTACCGTGAACAAACAGTGACTCTGTACTGTTACCCAGTGAATGATCCTTACCCTGAATTAACAATGACTCTGTACATTTACGCAGTGAGTGACACTTACCCTGAATAAACAGTGACTCTGTACAGTTACACAGTGAGTGATCCTTACACTGAATAAACAGTGACTCTGTACAGTTACACAGTGAGTGATCCTTACCCTGAATGAACAGTGACTCTGTATAGTTACACAGTGAGTGACTCTTACCCTGAATAAACAATGATTCTGTACAGTTACACAGTGAGTGACCCTTACCTTCAATAAACAGTGACTCTGCACAGTTACACAGAGTAATGCTTACCCTGAATAACCAGTGAATCTGTACAGTTACACAGTGAGTGTTGCTGGCACTGAATAAACAGTGACTCTGTACAGTTGCACAGTGAGTGATTCTTACCCTGAATAAACAGTGACCCTGTATAGTTACACAGTGAGTGATCCTTACCCTGACAAAACAGTGACTCTGTACAGTTACACAGAGAGTAATCCTTACCCTGAATGAACAGTGTCTCTGTACAGTTACACAGTGAGTGATCCTTACCCTGAATAAACAGTGACTCTGTACAGTTACACAGTGAGTGATCCTTAACCTGAATAAACAGTGACTCTGTACAGTTACACAGTGAGTGATCCTTAATCTGAATAAACAGTGACGTCGTGCATTTACACAGTGAGTGACCCTAACGTTGATTTAACAGTGACACTGTACAGTTACACAGTGAGAGATCCTTACCCTGAGTGAACAGTGAAACGCTACAGTTACACAGTTAGTGATCCTTACCCAGAATAAACAGTGAATCTGTACAATTACACATTGAATGACTCTTACCCTGAATGAACAGTGACTCTGTACATTTACACAGGGTGATCCTTACCCTGAATAAGCAGTGACTCTGTACAGTTACACAGTGAGTGACCCTTACCCTGAATAAGCAGTCACTCTGTACAGTTACACAGTGAGTGATCCTTACCCTGAATAAACAGTGACTCTATACAGTTACACATTGAGTGATGCTTACGCTGAAAAAACAGTGACTCTGTACAGTTACACAGCGAGTGATGCTTACCCTGAATAAACAGTGACTCTGTACAGTTACACAGTGAGTGATCCTTACCCTGAATAAACAGTGACTCTGTACAGTTAAACAGTGAGTGATCCTTACACTGAATAAACAGTGACTCTGTACAGTTACACAGTGAGTGAACCTTACCCTGAATAAACAATGAGTCTGTGCAGATACACAGTGAGTGAACCTTGACCTGAATAAACAGTGACTCTGTACAGTTACACAGTGAGTGATCCTTACACTGAATAAACAGTGACTCTGTACAGTTACACAGTGCGTGATCCTTACACAGAATAAACAGTGACACTGTACAGTAACACAGTGAGTGACTCTTACCCTGAATAAACAGTGACTATGTACAGTTACACAGTGAGTGAACCTTAGCCTGAATAAACAATGACTCTGTACAGTTACACAGTGAGTGATCCTTACACTGAATAAACAGTGACTCTGTACAGTTATACAGTGAGTGACCCTTACACTGAATAAACAGCGACTCTGTACAGTTACATAGTGTTTGTCCTTACCCTGAATAAACAGTGACTCTGTACATTTCACAGTGACTGACGCTGACCCTTAATAAACAGCGACTCTCTACAGTTACACAGTGAGTGATCCTTACCTTGAAAAAACAGTGACTCTGTACAGTTACACAGTGATTGATCCTTACTATGAATAAACAGTGACTCTGTACAGTTACACAGTGAGTGATCCTTACCCTGAATAAACAGTGACTCTGTACAGTTACACAGTGAGTGATCCTTACCCTGAAAAAACAGACTCTGTACAGTTACACAGTGAGTGAATCTTACCCTGAATAAACAGTGACTCTGTACAGTTACAAAGTGAGTGATTCTTACCCTGAATAAACAGTGACTCTGTACAGTTACACAGTGAGTGAATCTTACCCTGAATAAACAGTGACTCTGTACAGTTACACAGTGAGTGATCCTTACCCTGAATAAACAGTGACTCTGTACAATTATACAGTGAGTGATCCTTGCCCTGAATAAACAGTGACTCTGTACAGTTACACAGTGAGTGACCCTTACCCTGAAGAAACAGTGACTCTGTACAGTTACACAGTGAGTGATCCTTACCCTGAATAAACAGTGACTCTGTACAGTTACACAGTGAGTGATCCTTACCCTGAATAAACAGTGATTCTGTACAGTTACACAGTGAGTGATCCTTACCCTGAATAAACAGTGACTCTGTACAGTTACACAGTAAGTGATCCTTACCCTGAATAAACAGTGACTCTGTACAGTTACACAGCGAGTGATCCTTACCCTGAATAAACAGTGACTCTGTACAGTTACACAGTGAGTGATCCTTACCCTGAATAAACAGTGACTCTGTACAGTTACACAGCGAGTGATCCTTATCCTGAATAAACAGTGACTCTGTACAGTTACACAGTGAGTGATTCTTACCCTGAATGAACAGTATTTCTGTTCCATTACACTGTGAGTGATCCTAACCCTGAATAAACAGTGACTCTGTACAGTTACACGGTGAGTGATTCTTACCGTGAATGAACAGTGTCTATGTACAGTCACACAGTGAGTGATCCTTACCCTGAATACACAGTGACTCTGTACAGTTACACAGTGAGGGATCCTTACCCTGAATAAACAGTGACGTCGTGCATTTACACAGTGAGTGACCGTAACCCTGATTTAACAGTGACACTGTACAGTTACACAGTGAGTGATCCTTACCCCGAGTAAACAGTGAATCTTTACAATTACACATAGAATGACTCTTACCCTGAATAAACAGTGACTCTGTACATTTACACAGGGTGATCCTTACCCTGAATAAGCAGTGACTCTGTACAGTTACACAGTGAGTGATCCTTACCCTGAATAAGCAGTGACTCTGTACAGTTACACAGTGAGTGATCCTTACCCTGAATAAACAGTGACTCTGTCCAGTTACACAGTGAGTGAACCTCATCCTGAATAAACAGTGACTCTGTCCAGTTACACACTGAGTGAACCTTACCCTGAATAAACAGTGACTCTGTCCAGTTACACAGTGAGTGAACCTTACCCTGAATAAACAGTGACTCTATACAGTTACACAGTGAATGATTCTTTCCCTGAATAAACAGTGACTCTGTACAGTTACACAGTGAGTGATCCTTACCCTGAATAAACAGTGACTCTGTACATTTACACAGTGAGTGATCCTTACCCTGAATAATCAGTGACTCTGTACAGTTACACAGTGAGTGATCATTACCCTGAATAAACAGTGACTCTGTACATTTACACAGTGAGTGATCCTTACCCTGAATAAACAGTGACTATGTACAGTTACACAGTGAGCGATCCGCACCCTGAATAAACAGTGACTATATACAGTTATACAGTGAGTGACCCTTACACTGAATAAACAGCGACTCTGTACAATTACATTGTGTTTGTCCTTACCCTGAATAAACAGTGACTCTGTACATTTCACAGTGACTGACGCTGACCCTAAATAAACATTGACTCTCTACGGTTACACAGCGAGTGATCCTTACCCTGAAAAAACAGTGACTCTGTACATTTACACAGGGTGATCCTTACCCTGAATAAGCAGTCACTCTGTACAGTTACACAGTGAGTGATCCTTACCCTGAATAAACAGTGACTCTATACAGTTACACATTGAGTGATGCTTACGCTGAAAAAACAGTGACTCTGTACAGTTACACAGCGAGTGATGCTTACCCTGAATAAACAGTGACTCTGTACATTTCACAGTGACTGACGCTGACCCTTAATAAACAGCGACTCTCTACAGTTACACAGTGAGTGATCCTTACCTTGAAAAAACAGTGACTCTGTACAGTTACACAGTGATTGATCCTTACTATGAATAAACAGTGACTCTGTACAGTTACACAGTGAGTGATCCTTACCCTGAATAAACAGTGACTCTGTACAGTTACACAGTGAGTGATCCTTACCCTGAATAAACAGTGACTCTGTACAGTTACACAGTGAGTGATCCTTACCCTGAATAAACTGTGACTCTGTACAGTCACACAGTGAGTGATCCTTACCCTGAATAAACAGTGACTCTGTACAGTTACACAGTGAGTGATCCTTACCCTGAATAAACAGTGACTCTGTACAGTGACACAGTGAGTGAATCTTACCCTGAATAAACAGTGACTCTGTACAGTTACAAAGTGAGTGATTCTTACCCTGAATAAACAGTGACTCTGTACAGTTACACAGTGAGTGATCCTTACCTTGAATAAACAGTGACTCTGTACAGTTACACAGTGAGTGATCCTTACCCTGAATAAACAGTGACTCTGTACAGTTACACAGTTAGTGATTCTTACCGTGAACAAACAGTGACTCTGTACTGCTACCCAGTGAATGATCCTTACCCTGAATTAACAATGACTCTGTACATTTACGCAGTGAGTGACACTTACCCTGAATAAACAGTGACTCTGTACAGTTACACAGTGAGTGATCCTTACCCTGAATAAACAGTGACTCTGTACAGTTACACAGTGAGTGATCCTTACCCTGAATGAACAGTGACTCTGTATAGTTACACAGTGAGTGACTCTTACCCTGAATAAACAATGATTCTGTACAGTTACACAGTGAGTGACCCTTACCTTCAATAAACAGTGACTCTGCACAGTTACACAGAGTAATGCTTACCCTGAATAACCAGTGAATCTGTACAGTTACACAGTGAGTGTTGCTGGCACTGAATAAACAGTGACTCTGTACAGTTGCACAGTGAGTGATTCTTACCCTGAATAAACAGTGACCCTGTATAGTTACACAGTGAGTGATCCTTACCCTGACAAAACAGTGACTCTGTACAGTTACACAGAGAGTAATCCTTACCCTGAATGAACAGTGTCTCTGTACAGTTACACAGTGAGTGATCCTTACCCTGAATAAACAGTGACTCTGTACAGTTACACAGTGAGTGATCCTTAACCTGAATAAACAGTGACTCTGTACAGTTACACAGTGAGTGACTCTTACCCTGAATAAACAGTGACTCTGTACAGTTACACAGTGAGTGATCCTTACCCTGAATAAACAGTGACTCTGTACAGTTACACAGTGAGTGATCCTTAATCTGAATAAACAGTGACGTCGTGCATTTACACAGTGAGTGACCCTAACGTTGATTTAACAGTGACACTGTACAGTTACACAGTGAGAGATCCTTACCCTGAGTGAACAGTGAAACGCTACAGTTACACAGTTAGTGATCCTTACCCAGAATAAACAGTGAATCTGTACAATTACACATTGAATGACGCTTACCCTGAATGAACAGTGACTCTGTACATTTACACAGGGTGATCCTTACCCTGAATAAGCAGTCACTCTGTACAGTTACACAGTGAGTGATCCTTACCCTGAATAAACAGTGACTCTATACAGTTACACATTGAGTGATGCTTACGCTGAAAAAACAGTGACTCTGTACAGTTACACAGCGAGTGATGCTTACCCTGAATAAACAGTGACTCTGTACAGTTACACAGTGAGTGATCCTTACCCTGAATAAACAGTGACTCTGTACAGTTAAACAGTGAGTGATCCTTACACTGAATAAACAGTGACTCTGTACAGTTACACAGTGAGTGAACCTTACCCTGAATAAACAATGAGTCTGTGCAGATACACAGTGAGTGAACCTTGACCTGAATAAACAGTGACTCTGTACAGTTACACAGTGAGTGATCCTTACACTGAATAAACAGTGACTCTGTACAGTTACACAGTGCGTGATCCTTACACAGAATAAACAGTGACACTGTACAGTAACACAGTGAGTGACTCTTACCCTGAATAAACAGTGACTATGTACAGTTACACAGTGAGTGAACCTTAGCCTGAATAAACAATGACTCTGTACAGTTACACAGTGAGTGATCCTTACACTGAATAAACAGTGACTCTGTACAGTTATACAGTGAGTGACCCTTACATTGAATAAACAGCGACTCTGTACAGTTACATAGTGTTTGTCCTTACCCTGAATAAACAGTGACTCTGTACATTTCACAGTGACTGACGCTGACCCTTAATAAACAGCGACTCTCTACAGTTACACAGTGAGTGATCCTTACCTTGAAAAAACAGTGACTCTGTACAGTTACACAGTGATTGATCCTTACTATGAATAAACAGTGACTCTGTACAGTTACACAGTGAGTGATCCTTACCCTGAATAAACAGTGACTCTGTACAGTTACACAGTGAGTGATCCTTACCCTGAAAAAACTGACTCTGTACAGTTACACAGTGAGTGAATCTTACCCTGAATAAACAGTGACTCTGTACAGTTACAAAGTGAGTGATTCTTACCCTGAATAAACAGTGACTCTGTACAGTTACACAGTGAGTGAATCTTACCCTGAATAAACAGTGACTCTGTACAGTTACACAGTGAGTGATCCTTACCCTGAATAAACAGTGACTCTGTACAATTATACAGTGAGTGAACCTTGCCCTGAATAAACAGTGACTCTGAACAGTTACACAGTGAGTGACCCTTACCCTGAAGAAACAGTGACTCTGTACAGTTACACAGTGAGTGATCCTTACCCTGAATAAACAGTGACTCTGTACAGTTACACAGTGAGTGATCCTTACCCTGAATAAACAGTGATTCTGTACAGTTACACAGTGAGTGATCCTTACCCTGAATAAACAGTGACTCTGTACAGTTACACAGTAAGTGATCCTTACCCTGAATAAACAGTGACTCTGTACAGTTACACAGCGAGTGATCCTTAACCTGAATAAACAGTGACTCTGTACAGTTACACAGTGAGTGATCCTTACCCTGAATAAACAGTGACTCTGTACAGTTAAATAGGGTGAACCTTACCCTGAATAAACAGTGACTCTGTACAGTTACACAGTGAGTGACCCTTACACTGAATAAACAGTTACTGTGTACAGTTACACTGTGAGTGATCCTTACCCTGAATAAACAGTGATCTGTACAATTATACAGTGAGTGATCCTTACCCGGAATAAACATTGACTCTGTACTGTTACACAGTGAGTGATCCTCACCCTGAATAAACAGTGACTATGTACAGTTACACAGTGAGTGAACCTTACCTGAATAAACAGTGAGTCTGTACAGATACACAGTGAGATATCCTTACCCTAAATAAACAGTGACTCTATACAGTTACACAGTGAGTGACCCTTACCCTGAATAAACAGTGACCCTGTACTGTTACATGGTGAGTGATCCTAACCCTGAATAAACAGTGACTGTGCACAGTTACACAGTGAGTGATTCTTACCCTGAATGAACAGTATTTCTGTTCCATTACACTGTGAGTGATCCTAACCCTGAATAAACAGTGACTCTGTACAGTTACACGGTGAGTGATTCTTACCGTGAATGAACAGTGTCTATGTACAGTCACACAGTGAGTGATCCTTACCCTGAATACACAGTGACTCTGTACAGTTACACAGTGAGGGATCCTTACCCTGAATAAACAGTGACGTCGTGCATTTACACAGTGAGTGACCGTAACCCTGATTTAACAGTGACACTGTACAGTTACACAGTGAGTGATCCTTACCCCGAGTAAACAGTGAATCTTTACAATTACACATAGAATGACTCTTACCCTGAATAAACAGTGACTCTGTACATTTACACAGGGTGATCCTTACCCTGAATAAGCAGTGACTCTGTACAGTTACACAGTGAGTGATCCTTACCCTGAATAAGCAGTGACTCTGTACAGTTACACAGTGAGTGATCCTTACCCTGAATAAACAGTGACTCTGTCCAGTTACACAGTGAGTGAACCTCATCCTGAATAAACAGTGACTCTGTCCAGTTACACACTGAGTGAACCTTACCCTGAATAAACAGTGACTCTGTCCAGTTACACAGTGAGTGAACCTTACCCTGAATAAACAGCGACTCTATACAGTTACACAGTGAATGATTCTTTCCCTGAATAAACAGTGACTCTGTACAGTTACACAGTGAGTGATCCTTACCCTGAATAAACAGTGACTCTGTACATTTACACAGTGAGTGATCCTTACCCTGAATAATCAGTGACTCTGTACAGTTACACAGTGAGTGATCATTACCCTGAATAAACAGTGACTCTGTACATTTACACAGTGAGTGATCCTTACCCTGAATAAACAGTGACTATGTACAGTTACACAGTGAGTGATCCGCACCCTGAATAAACAGTGACTATATACAGTTATACAGTGAGTGACCCTTACACTGAATAAACAGCGACTCTGTACAATTACATTGTGTTTGTCCTTACCCTGAATAAACAGTGACTCTGTACATTTCACAGTGACTGACGCTGACCCTAAATAAACATTGACTCTCTACGGTTACACAGCGAGTGATCCTTACCCTGAAAAAACAGTGACTCTGTACATTTACACAGGGTGATCCTTACCCTGAATAAGCAGTCACTCTGTACAGTTACACAGTGAGTGATCCTTACCCTGAATAAACAGTGACTCTATACAGTTACACATTGAGTGATGCTTACGCTGAAAAAACAGTGACTCTGTACAGTTACACAGCGAGTGATGCTTACCCTGAATAAACAGTGACTCTGTAGTTACACAGTGAGTGATCCTTATCCTGAATAAACAGTGACTCTGTACAGTTACACAGTGAGTGATCCTTACCCTGAATAAACAGTGACTCTGTACAGTTACTCAGTGAGTGATCCTTACCCTGAAAAAACTGACTCTGTACAGTTACACAGTGAGTGAATCTTACCCTGAATAAACAGTGACTCTGTACAGTTACAAAGTGAGTGATTCTTACCCTGAATAAACAGTGACTCTGTACAGTGACACAGTGAGTGAATCTTACCCTGAATAAACAGTGACTCTGTACAGTTACACAGTGAGTGATCCTTACCCTGAATAAACAGTGACTCTGTACAATTATACAGTGAGTGATCCTTGCCCTGAATAAACAGTGACTCTGTACAGTTACACAGTGAGTGACCCTTACCCTGAAGAAACAGTGACTCTGTACAGTTACAAAGTGAGTGATCCTTACCCTGAATAAACAGTGACTCTGTACAGTTACACAGTGAGTGATCCTTACCCTGAATAAACAGTGATTCTGTACAGTTACACAGTGAGTGATCCTTACCCTGAATAAACAGTGACTCTGTACAGTTACACAGTAAGTGATCCTTACCCTGAATAAACAGTGACTCTGTACAGTTACACAGCGAGTGATCCTTACCCTGAATAAACAGTGACTCTGTACAGTTACACAGCGAGTGATCCTTACCCTGAATAAACAGTGACTCTGTACAGTTACACAGCGAGTGATCCTTATCCTGAATAAACAGTGACTCTGTACAGTTACACAGTGAGTGATCCTTACCCTGAATAAACAGTGACTCTGTACAGTTACACAGCGAGTGATCCTTACCCTGAATAAACAGTGACTCTGTACAGTTACACAGTGAGTGAACCTTACCCTGAATAAACAGTGACTCTGTACAGTTAAATAGGGTGAACCTTACCCTGAATAAACAGTGACTCTGTACAGTTACACAGTGAGTGACCCTTACACTGAATAAACAGTTACTGTGTACAGTTACACTGTGAGTGATCCTTTACCCTGAATAAACAGTGATCTGTACAATTATACAGTGAGTGATCCTTACCCTGAATAAACAGTGACTCTGTACAGTTACACAGTGAGTGATCCTTACCCTGAATAAACAGTGACTCTATACAGTTACACATTGAGTGATGCTTACGCTGAAAAAACAGTGACTCTGTACAGTTACACAGCGAGTGATGCTTACCCTGAATAAACAGTGACTCTGTACAGTTACACAGTGAGTGATCCTTACCCTGAATAAACAGTGACTCTGTACAGTTACACAGTGAGTGATCCTTACCCTGAATAAACAGTGACTCTGTACAGTTACTCAGTGAGTGATCCTTACCCTGAAAAAACTGACTCTGTACAGTTACACAGTGAGTGAATCTTACCCTGAATAAACAGTGACTCTGTACAGTTACAAAGTGAGTGATTCTTACCCTGAATAAACAGTGACTCTGTACAGTGACACAGTGAGTGAATCTTACCCTGAATAAACAGTGACTCTGTACAGTTACACAGTGAGTGATCCTTACCCTGAATAAACAGTGACTCTGTACAATTATACAGTGAGTGATCCTTGCCCTGAATAAACAGTGACTCTGTACAGTTACACAGTGAGTGACCCTTACCCTGAAGAAACAGTGACTCTGTACAGTTACAAAGTGAGTGATCCTTACCCTGAATAAACAGTGACTCTGTACAGTTACACAGTGAGTGATCCTTACCCTGAATAAACAGTGATTCTGTACAGTTACACAGTGAGTGATCCTTACCCTGAATAAACAGTGACTCTGTACAGTTACACAGTAAGTGATCCTTACCCTGAATAAACAGTGACTCTGTACAGTTACACAGCGAGTGATCCTTACCCTGAATAAACAGTGACTCTGTACAGTTACACAGCGAGTGATCCTTACCCTGAATAAACAGTGACTCTGTACAGTTACACAGCGAGTGATCCTTATCCTGAATAAACAGTGACTCTGTACAGTTACACAGTGAGTGATCCTTACCCTGAATAAACAGTGACTCTGTACAGTTACACAGCGAGTGATCCTTACCCTGAATAAACAGTGACTCTGTACAGTTACACAGTGAGTGAACCTTACCCTGAATAAACAGTGACTCTGTACAGTTAAATAGGGTGAACCTTACCCTGAATAAACAGTGACTCTGTACAGTTACACAGTGAGTGACCCTTACACTGAATAAACAGTTACTGTGTACAGTTACACTGTGAGTGATCCTTTACCCTGAATAAACAGTGATCTGTACAATTATACAGTGAGTGATCCTTACCCGGAATAAACATTGACTCTGTACTGTTACACAGTGAGTGATCCTCACCCTGAATAAACAGTGACTATGTACAGTTACACAGTGAGTGAACCTTACCTGAATAAACAGTGAGTCTGTACAGATACACAGTGAGATATCCTTACCCAAAATAAACAGTGACTCTATACAGTTACACAGTGAGTGACCCTTACACTGAATAAACAGTTACTGTGTACAGTTACACTGTGAGTGATCCTTACCCTGAATAAACAGTGATCTGTACAATTATACAGTGAGTGATCCTTACCCGGAATAAACATTGACTCTGTACTGTTACACAGTGAGTGATCCTCACCCTGAATAAACAGTGACTATGTACAGTTACACAGTGAGTGAACCTTACCTGAATAAACAGTGAGTCTGTACAGATACACAGTGAGATATCCTTACCCTAAATAAACAGTGACTCTATACAGTTACACAGTGAGTGACCCTTACCCTGAATAAACAGTGACCCTGTACTGTTACATGGTGAGTGATCCTAACCCTGAATAAACAGTGACTGTGCACAGTTACACAGTGAGTGATTCTTACCCTGAATGAACAGTATTTCTGTTCCATTACACTGTGAGTGATCCTAACCCTGAATAAACAGTGACTCTGTACAGTTACACGGTGAGTGATTCTTACCGTGAATGAACAGTGTCTATGTACAGTCACACAGTGAGTGATCCTTACCCTGAATACACAGTGACTCTGTACAGTTACACAGTGAGGGATCCTTACCCTGAATAAACAGTGACGTCGTGCATTTACACAGTGAGTGACCGTAACCCTGATTTAACAGTGACACTGTACAGTTACACAGTGAGTGATCCTTACCCCGAGTAAACAGTGAATCTTTACAATTACACATAGAATGACTCTTACCCTGAATAAACAGTGACTCTGTACATTTACACAGGGTGATCCTTACCCTGAATAAGCAGTGACTCTGTACAGTTACACAGTGAGTGATCCTTACCCTGAATAAGCAGTGACTCTGTACAGTTACACAGTGAGTGATCCTTACCCTGAATAAACAGTGACTCTGTCCAGTTACACAGTGAGTGAACCTCATCCTGAATAAACAGTGACTCTGTCCAGTTACACACTGAGTGAACCTTACCCTGAATAAACAGTGACTCTGTCCAGTTACACAGTGAGTGAACCTTACCCTGAATAAACAGCGACTCTATACAGTTACACAGTGAATGATTCTTTCCCTGAATAAACAGTGACTCTGTACAGTTACACAGTGAGTGATCCTTACCCTGAATAAACAGTGACTCTGTACATTTACACAGTGAGTGATCCTTACCCTGAATAATCAGTGACTCTGTACAGTTACACAGTGAGTGATCATTACCCTGAATAAACAGTGACTCTGTACATTTACACAGTGAGTGATCCTTACCCTGAATAAACAGTGACTATGTACAGTTACACAGTGAGTGATCCGCACCCTGAATAAACAGTGACTATATACAGTTATACAGTGAGTGACCCTTACACTGAATAAACAGCGACTCTGTACAATTACATTGTGTTTGTCCTTACCCTGAATAAACAGTGACTCTGTACATTTCACAGTGACTGACGCTGACCCTAAATAAACATTGACTCTCTACGGTTACACAGCGAGTGATCCTTACCCTGAAAAAACAGTGACTCTGTACATTTACACAGGGTGATCCTTACCCTGAATAAGCAGTCACTCTGTACAGTTACACAGTGAGTGATCCTTACCCTGAATAAACAGTGACTCTATACAGTTACACATTGAGTGATGCTTACGCTGAAAAAACAGTGACTCTGTACAGTTACACAGCGAGTGATGCTTACCCTGAATAAACAGTGACTCTGTAGTTACACAGTGAGTGATCCTTATCCTGAATAAACAGTGACTCTGTACAGTTACACAGTGAGTGATCCTTACCCTGAATAAACAGTGACTCTGTACAGTTACTCAGTGAGTGATCCTTACCCTGAAAAAACTGACTCTGTACAGTTACACAGTGAGTGAATCTTACCCTGAATAAACAGTGACTCTGTACAGTTACAAAGTGAGTGATTCTTACCCTGAATAAACAGTGACTCTGTACAGTGACACAGTGAGTGAATCTTACCCTGAATAAACAGTGACTCTGTACAGTTACACAGTGAGTGATCCTTACCCTGAATAAACAGTGACTCTGTACAATTATACAGTGAGTGATCCTTGCCCTGAATAAACAGTGACTCTGTACAGTTACACAGTGAGTGACCCTTACCCTGAAGAAACAGTGACTCTGTACAGTTACAAAGTGAGTGATCCTTACCCTGAATAAACAGTGACTCTGTACAGTTACACAGTGAGTGATCCTTACCCTGAATAAACAGTGATTCTGTACAGTTACACAGTGAGTGATCCTTACCCTGAATAAACAGTGACTCTGTACAGTTACACAGTAAGTGATCCTTACCCTGAATAAACAGTGACTCTGTACAGTTACACAGCGAGTGATCCTTACCCTGAATAAACAGTGACTCTGTACAGTTACACAGCGAGTGATCCTTACCCTGAATAAACAGTGACTCTGTACAGTTACACAGCGAGTGATCCTTATCCTGAATAAACAGTGACTCTGTACAGTTACACAGTGAGTGATCCTTACCCTGAATAAACAGTGACTCTGTACAGTTACACAGCGAGTGATCCTTACCCTGAATAAACAGTGACTCTGTACAGTTACACAGTGAGTGAACCTTACCCTGAATAAACAGTGACTCTGTACAGTTAAATAGGGTGAACCTTACCCTGAATAAACAGTGACTCTGTACAGTTACACAGTGAGTGACCCTTACACTGAATAAACAGTTACTGTGTACAGTTACACTGTGAGTGATCCTTTACCCTGAATAAACAGTGATCTGTACAATTATACAGTGAGTGATCCTTACCCTGAATAAACAGTGACTCTGTACAGTTACACAGTGAGTGATCCTTACCCTGAATAAACAGTGACTCTTTACAGTTACACATTGAGTGATGCTTACGCTGAAAAAACAGTGACTCTGTACAGTTACACAGCGAGTGATGCTTACCCTGAATAAACAGTGACTCTGTACAGTTACACAGTGAGTGATCCTTACCCTGAATAAACAGTGACTCTGTACAGTTACACAGTGAGTGATCCTTACCCTGAATAAACAGTGACTCTGTACAGTTACTCAGTGAGTGATCCTTACCCTGAAAAAACTGACTCTGTACAGTTACACAGTGAGTGAATCTTACCCTGAATAAACAGTGACTCTGTACAGTTACAAAGTGAGTGATTCTTACCCTGAATAAACAGTGACTCTGTACAGTGACACAGTGAGTGAATCTTACCCTGAATAAACAGTGACTCTGTACAGTTACACAGTGAGTGATCCTTACCCTGAATAAACAGTGACTCTGTACAATTATACAGTGAGTGATCCTTGCCCTGAATAAACAGTGACTCTGTACAGTTACACAGTGAGTGACCCTTACCCTGAAGAAACAGTGACTCTGTACAGTTACAAAGTGAGTGATCCTTACCCTGAATAAACAGTGACTCTGTACAGTTACACAGTGAGTGATCCTTACCCTGAATAAACAGTGATTCTGTACAGTTACACAGTGAGTGATCCTTACCCTGAATAAACAGTGACTCTGTACAGTTACACAGTAAGTGATCCTTACCCTGAATAAACAGTGACTCTGTACAGTTACACAGCGAGTGATCCTTACCCTGAATAAACAGTGACTCTGTACAGTTACACAGCGAGTGATCCTTACCCTGAATAAACAGTGACTCTGTACAGTTACACAGCGAGTGATCCTTATCCTGAATAAACAGTGACTCTGTACAGTTACACAGTGAGTGATCCTTACCCTGAATAAACAGTGACTCTGTACAGTTACACAGCGAGTGATCCTTACCCTGAATAAACAGTGACTCTGTACAGTTACACAGTGAGTGAACCTTACCCTGAATAAACAGTGACTCTGTACAGTTAAATAGGGTGAACCTTACCCTGAATAAACAGTGACTCTGTACAGTTACACAGTGAGTGACCCTTACACTGAATAAACAGTTACTGTGTACAGTTACACTGTGAGTGATCCTTTACCCTGAATAAACAGTGATCTGTACAATTATACAGTGAGTGATCCTTACCCGGAATAAACATTGACTCTGTACTGTTACACAGTGAGTGATCCTCACCCTGAATAAACAGTGACTATGTACAGTTACACAGTGAGTGAACCTTACCTGAATAAACAGTGAGTCTGTACAGATACACAGTGAGATATCCTTACCCTAAATAAACAGTGACTCTATACAGTTACACAGTGAGTGATGCTTACCCTGAATAAACAGTGACTCTGTACAGATACACAGTGAGTGATCCTTACCCTGAATAAACAGTGACTCTGTACAATTATACAGTGAGTGATCCTTACCCTGAATAAACAGTGACTCTGTGCAGTTACACAGTGAGTGACCCTTACCCTGAATAAACAGTGACCCTGTACTGTTACATGGTGAGTGATCCTAACCCTGAATAAACAGTGACTGTGCACAGTTACACAGTGAGTGATTCTTACCCTGAATGAACAGTATTTCTGTTCCATTACACTGTGAGTGATCCTAACCCTGAATAAACAGTGACTCTGTACAGTTACACAGTGAGTGATTCTTACCGTGAATGAACAGTGTCTATGTACAGTCACACAGTGAGTGATCCTTACCCTGAATACACAGTGACTCTGTACAGTTACACAGTGAGGGATCCTTACCCTGAATAAACAGTGACGTCGTGCATTTACACAGTGAGTGACCGTAACCCTGATTTAACAGTGACACTGTACAGTTACACAGTGAGTGATCCTTACCCTGAGTAAACAGTGAATCTTTACAATTACACATAGAATGACTCTTACCCTGAATAAACAGTGACTCTGTACATTTACACAGGGTGATCCTTACCCTGAATAAGCAGTGACTCTGTACAGTTACACAGTGAGTGATCCTTACCCTGAATAAGCAGTGACTCTGTACAGTTACACAGTGAGTGATCCTTACCCTGAATAAACAGTGATTCTGTCCAGTTACACAGTGAGTGAACCTCATCCTGAATAAACAGTGACTCTGTCCAGTTACTCACTGAGTGAACCTTACCCTGAATAAACAGTGACTCTGTCCAGTTACACAGTGAGTGAACCTTACCCTGAATAAACAGTGACTCTATACAGTTACACAGTGAATGATTCTTTCCCTGAATAAACAGTGACTCTGTACAGTTACACAGTGAGTGATCCTTACCCTGAATAAACAGTGACTCTGTACATTTACACAGTGAGTGATCCTTACCCTGAATAAACAGTGACTCTGTACAGTTACACAGTGAGTGATCATTACCCTGAATAAACAGTGACTCTGTACATTTACACAGTGAGTGATCCTTACCCTGAATAAACAGTGACTATGTACAGTTACACAGTGAGTGATCCGCACCCTGAATAAACAGTGACTATATACAGTTATACAGTGAGTGACCCTTACACTGAATAAACAGCGACTCTGTACAATTACATTGTGTTTGTCCTTACCCTGAATAAACAGTGACTCTGTACATTTCACAGTGACTGACGCTGACCCTAAATAAACATTGACTCTCTACGGTTACACAGCGAGTGATCCTTACCCTGAAAAAACAGTGACTCTGTACATTTACACAGGGTGATCCTTACCCTGAATAAGCAGTCACTCTGTACAGTTACACAGTGAGTGATCCTTACCCTGAATAAACAGTGACTCTATACAGTTACACATTGAGTGATGCTTACGCTGAAAAAACAGTGACTCTGTACAGTTACACAGCGAGTGATGCTTACCCTGAATAAACAGTGACTCTGTAGTTACACAGTGAGTGATCCTTATCCTGAATAAACAGTGACTCTGTACAGTTACACAGTGAGTGATCCTTACCCTGAATAAACAGTGACTCTGTACAGTTACTCAGTGAGTGATCCTTACCCTGAAAAAACTGACTCTGTACAGTTACACAGTGAGTGAATCTTACCCTGAATAAACAGTGACTCTGTACAGTTACAAAGTGAGTGATTCTTACCCTGAATAAACAGTGACTCTGTACAGTGACACAGTGAGTGAATCTTACCCTGAATAAACAGTGACTCTGTACAGTTACACAGTGAGTGATCCTTACCCTGAATAAACAGTGACTCTGTACAATTATACAGTGAGTGATCCTTGCCCTGAATAAACAGTGACTCTGTACAGTTACACAGTGAGTGACCCTTACCCTGAAGAAACAGTGACTCTGTACAGTTACAAAGTGAGTGATCCTTACCCTGAATAAACAGTGACTCTGTACAGTTACACAGTGAGTGATCCTTACCCTGAATAAACAGTGATTCTGTACAGTTACACAGTGAGTGATCCTTACCCTGAATAAACAGTGACTCTGTACAGTTACACAGTAAGTGATCCTTACCCTGAATAAACAGTGACTCTGTACAGTTACACAGCGAGTGATCCTTACCCTGAATAAACAGTGACTCTGTACAGTTACACAGCGAGTGATCCTTACCCTGAATAAACAGTGACTCTGTACAGTTACACAGCGAGTGATCCTTATCCTGAATAAACAGTGACTCTGTACAGTTACACAGTGAGTGATCCTTACCCTGAATAAACAGTGACTCTGTACAGTTACACAGCGAGTGATCCTTACCCTGAATAAACAGTGACTCTGTACAGTTACACAGTGAGTGAACCTTACCCTGAATAAACAGTGACTCTGTACAGTTAAATAGGGTGAACCTTACCCTGAATAAACAGTGACTCTGTACAGTTACACAGTGAGTGACCCTTACACTGAATAAACAGTTACTGTGTACAGTTACACTGTGAGTGATCCTTTACCCTGAATAAACAGTGATCTGTACAATTATACAGTGAGTGATCCTTACCCTGAATAAACAGTGACTCTGTACAGTTACACAGTGAGTGATCCTTACCCTGAATAAACAGTGACTCTTTACAGTTACACATTGAGTGATGCTTACGCTGAAAAAACAGTGACTCTGTACAGTTACACAGCGAGTGATGCTTACCCTGAATAAACAGTGACTCTGTACAGTTACACAGTGAGTGATCCTTACCCTGAATAAACAGTGACTCTGTACAGTTACACAGTGAGTGATCCTTACCCTGAATAAACAGTGACTCTGTACAGTTACTCAGTGAGTGATCCTTACCCTGAAAAAACTGACTCTGTACAGTTACACAGTGAGTGAATCTTACCCTGAATAAACAGTGACTCTGTACAGTTACAAAGTGAGTGATTCTTACCCTGAATAAACAGTGACTCTGTACAGTGACACAGTGAGTGAATCTTACCCTGAATAAACAGTGACTCTGTACAGTTACACAGTGAGTGATCCTTACCCTGAATAAACAGTGACTCTGTACAATTATACAGTGAGTGATCCTTGCCCTGAATAAACAGTGACTCTGTACAGTTACACAGTGAGTGACCCTTACCCTGAAGAAACAGTGACTCTGTACAGTTACAAAGTGAGTGATCCTTACCCTGAATAAACAGTGACTCTGTACAGTTACACAGTGAGTGATCCTTACCCTGAATAAACAGTGATTCTGTACAGTTACACAGTGAGTGATCCTTACCCTGAATAAACAGTGACTCTGTACAGTTACACAGTAAGTGATCCTTACCCTGAATAAACAGTGACTCTGTACAGTTACACAGCGAGTGATCCTTACCCTGAATAAACAGTGACTCTGTACAGTTACACAGCGAGTGATCCTTACCCTGAATAAACAGTGACTCTGTACAGTTACACAGCGAGTGATCCTTATCCTGAATAAACAGTGACTCTGTACAGTTACACAGTGAGTGATCCTTACCCTGAATAAACAGTGACTCTGTACAGTTACACAGCGAGTGATCCTTACCCTGAATAAACAGTGACTCTGTACAGTTACACAGTGAGTGAACCTTACCCTGAATAAACAGTGACTCTGTACAGTTAAATAGGGTGAACCTTACCCTGAATAAACAGTGACTCTGTACAGTTACACAGTGAGTGACCCTTACACTGAATAAACAGTTACTGTGTACAGTTACACTGTGAGTGATCCTTTACCCTGAATAAACAGTGATCTGTACAATTATACAGTGAGTGATCCTTACCCGGAATAAACATTGACTCTGTACTGTTACACAGTGAGTGATCCTCACCCTGAATAAACAGTGACTATGTACAGTTACACAGTGAGTGAACCTTACCTGAATAAACAGTGAGTCTGTACAGATACACAGTGAGATATCCTTACCCTAAATAAACAGTGACTCTATACAGTTACACAGTGAGTGATGCTTACCCTGAATAAACAGTGACTCTGTACAGATACACAGTGAGTGATCCTTACCCTGAATAAACAGTGACTCTGTACAATTATACAGTGAGTGATCCTTACCCTGAATAAACAGTGACTCTGTGCAGTTACACAGTGAGTGACCCTTACCCTGAATAAACAGTGACCCTGTACTGTTACATGGTGAGTGATCCTAACCCTGAATAAACAGTGACTGTGCACAGTTACACAGTGAGTGATTCTTACCCTGAATGAACAGTATTTCTGTTCCATTACACTGTGAGTGATCCTAACCCTGAATAAACAGTGACTCTGTACAGTTACACAGTGAGTGATTCTTACCGTGAATGAACAGTGTCTATGTACAGTCACACAGTGAGTGATCCTTACCCTGAATACACAGTGACTCTGTACAGTTACACAGTGAGGGATCCTTACCCTGAATAAACAGTGACGTCGTGCATTTACACAGTGAGTGACCGTAACCCTGATTTAACAGTGACACTGTACAGTTACACAGTGAGTGATCCTTACCCTGAGTAAACAGTGAATCTTTACAATTACACATAGAATGACTCTTACCCTGAATAAACAGTGACTCTGTACATTTACACAGGGTGATCCTTACCCTGAATAAGCAGTGACTCTGTACAGTTACACAGTGAGTGATCCTTACCCTGAATAAGCAGTGACTCTGTACAGTTACACAGTGAGTGATCCTTACCCTGAATAAACAGTGATTCTGTCCAGTTACACAGTGAGTGAACCTCATCCTGAATAAACAGTGACTCTGTCCAGTTACTCACTGAGTGAACCTTACCCTGAATAAACAGTGACTCTGTCCAGTTACACAGTGAGTGAACCTTACCCTGAATAAACAGTGACTCTATACAGTTACACAGTGAATGATTCTTTCCCTGAATAAACAGTGACTCTGTACAGTTACACAGTGAGTGATCCTTACCCTGAATAAACAGTGACTCTGTACATTTACACAGTGAGTGATCCTTACCCTGAATAAACAGTGACTCTGTACAGTTACACAGTGAGTGATCATTACCCTGAATAAACAGTGACTCTGTACATTTACACAGTGAGTGATCCTTACCCTGAATAAACAGTGACTATGTACAGTTACACAGTGAGTGATCCGCACCCTGAATAAACAGTGACTATATACAGTTATACAGTGAGTGACCCTTACACTGAATAAACAGCGACTCTGTACAATTACATTGTGTTTGTCCTTACCCTGAATAAACAGTGACTCTGTACATTTCACAGTGACTGACGCTGACCCTAAATAAACATTGACTCTCTACGGTTACACAGTGAGTGATGCTC
>JANJGN010001378.1:92500-95000 GCA_026770705.1 Isurus oxyrinchus | reverse complement strand
AGTGAGAGATGGAGAGAGTGTGAGAGTGGAAAGAGAGTGAGAGATGGAGAGAGTGTGGGAGATGGAGAGAGTGAGAGATGATCTCTCTAACCCCGGGTCACTCACATGATGATGTGAAATGGACCTCCAAGAACAGTCTTCCCAAAGTATCTCTTGGCTCCATATCTCAGGATGTCCGGGATCTGGAAGACAGGGCATGCGGAGAGGAGACAGCACAATTAATCTTAATTCAGCATCAGAGAGAGGGGTCACTGAGGGACAGTGTGTGGGAGCTGGATTAACATCAGTAGAGATACAGTCAGTAACACAGGGAGCTGGAGGGAGAGGGGTTACTGAGTGACAGTGTGAGGGAGCTGGATTAACATCAGTAGAGATACAGTCAGTAACACAGGGTGCTGGGGGGAGAGGGGTTACTGAGTGACAGTGTGAGGGAGCTGGATTAACATCAGTAGAGATACAGTCAGTAACACAGGGCGCTGGGGGGAGAGGGGTTACTGAGTGACAGTGTGCGGGAGCTGGATTAACATCAGTAGAGATACAGTCAGTAACACAGGGCGCTGGGGGGAGAGGGGTTACTGAGTGACAGTGTGAGGGAGCTGGATTAACATCAGTAGAGATACAGTCAGTAACACAGGGAGCTGGGGGGAGAGGGGTTACTGAGTGACAGTGTGAGGGAGCTGGATTAACATCAGTAGAGATACAGTCAGTAACACAGGGCGCTGGGGGGAGAGGGGTTACTGAGTGACAGTGTGAGGGAGCTGGATTAACATCAGTAGAGATACAGTCAGTAACACAGGGCGCTGGGGGGAGAGGGGTTACTGAGTGACAGTGTGAGGGAGCTGGATTAACATCAGTAGAGATACAGTCAGTAACACAGGGTGCTGGGGGGAGAGGGGTTACTGAGTGACAGTGTGAGGGAGCTGGATTAACATCAGTAGAGATACAGTCAGTAACACAGGGAGCTGGGGGGAGAGGGGTTACTGAGTGACAGTGTGAGGGAGCTGGATTAACATCAGTAGAGATACAGTCAGTAACACAGGGCGCTGGGGGGAGAGGGGTTACTGAGTGACAGTGTGAGGGAGCTGGATTAACATCAGTAGAGATACAGTCAGTAACACAGGGCGCTGGGGGGAGAGGGGTTACTGAGTGACAGTGTGAGGGAGCTGGATTAACATCAGTAGAGATACAGTCAGTAACACAGGGTGCTGGGGGGAGAGGGGTTACTGAGTGACAGTGTGAGGGAGCTGGATTAACATCAGTAGAGATACAGTGAGTAACACAGGATGCTGGGTGAGAGGAGTTACTGAGTGACAGTGTGAGGGAGCTGGATTAACATCAGTAGTGATACAGTCAGTAACACAGGGTGCTTGGGGGAGAGGGGTTACTGAGTAACAGTGTGAGAGAGCTGGATTAACATCAGTAGAGATACAGTCAGTAACACAGGGCTCTGGGGGGAGAGGGGTTACTGAGTGACAGTGTGAGGGAGCTGGATTAACATCAGTAGAGATACAGTCAGTAACACAGGGCGCTGGGGGGAGAGGGGTTACTGAGTGACAGTGTGAGGGAGCTGGATTAACATCAGTAGAGATACAGTCAGTAACACAGGGTGCTGGGGGGGGAGGGGTTACTGAGTGACAGTGTGAGGGAGCTGGATTAACATCAGTAGAGATACAGTCAGTAACACAGGGTGCTGGGGGGAGAGGGGTTACTGAGTCACAGTGTGAGGGAGCTGGATTAACATCAGTAGAGATACAGTCAGTAACACAGTGCGCTGGGGGGAGAGGGGTTACTGAGTGACATTGTGAGGGAGCTGGATTAACATCAGTAGAGATACAGTCAGTAACACAGGGCGCTGGGGGGAGAGGGGTTACTGAGTGACAGTGTGAGGGAGCTGGATTAACATCAGTAGAGATACAGTCAGTAACACAGGGTGCTGGGGGGAGAGGGGTTACTGAGTGACAGTGTGAGGGAGCTGGATTAACTCCAGTAGAGATACAGTCAGTAACACAGGGCGCTGGGGGGAGAGGGGTTACTGAGTGACAGTGTGAGGGAGCTGGATTAACATCAGTAGAGATACAGTCAGTAACACAGGGTGCTGGGGGGAGAGGGGTTACTGAGTGACAGTGTGAGGGAGCTGGATTAACATCAGTAGAGATACAGTCAGTAACACAGGGCGCTGGGGGAGAGGGGTTACTGAGTGACAGTGTGAGGGAGCTGGATTAACATCAGTAGAGATACACTCAGTAACACAGGGCGCTGGGGGGAGAGGGGTTACTGAGTGACAGTGTGAGGGAGCTGGATTAACATCAGTAGAGATACAGTCAGTAACACAGGGTGCTGGGCGAGAGGGGTTACTGAGTGACAGTGTGAGGGAGCTGGATTAACATCAGTAGAGATACAGTCAGTAACACAGGGTGCAGGGGGGAGAGGGGTTACTGAGTGACAGGGTGAGAGAGCTGGATTCACATCAGTAGAGATACAGTCAGTAACACAGGGTGCT
>JANJGN010001378.1:82500-87500 GCA_026770705.1 Isurus oxyrinchus | reverse complement strand
AACCCAAACCCCTTCCCATTCACTCCCACTGTACACAAACCCAATCTCAAACCCCTTCCCATTCACTCCCACTGTACACAAACCCAATTCCCTTCCCGTTCACTCCCACTGTACACAATCCCAATCTCAATCCCCTTCCCATTCACTCCCACTGTACACAATCCCAATCTCAATCCCCTTCCCGTTCACTCCCACTGTACACAAACCCAATCTCAAACCCCTTCCCGTTCACTCCCACTGTACACAATCCCAATCCCCTTCCCGTTCACTCCCACTGCACACAAACCTAATCCCCTTCCCATTCACTCACACTGTACACAAACCCAATCCCAAACCCCTTCCCGTTCACTCCCACTGTACACAAACCCAATCCCCTTCCCGTTCACTCACACTGTACACAATCCCAATAGACCCAAACCCCTTCCCGTTCACTCCCACTGTACACAATCCCAATGGACCCAAACCCCTTCCCGTTCACTCCCACTGTACACAATCCCAATACCAAAACCCTTCCCGTTCACTCACACTGTACACAAACCCAATCTCAAACCCCTTCCCGTTCACTCCCACTGTACACAATCCCAATCCCCTTCCCGTTCACTCCCACTGTACACAATCCCAATCTCAATCCCCTTCCCGTTCACTCCCACTGTACAAAAACCCAATCTCAAACCCCTTCCCATTCACTCACACTGTACACAATCCCAATCCCCTTCCCATTAACTCCAACTGTACACAATCCCAATCTCAAACCCCTTCCCATTCACTCCCACTATACACAAACCCAATCTCAAACCCTTTCCCGTTCACTCCCACTGTACACAAACCCAATCCCCTTCCCGTTCACTCCCACTGTACACAATCCCAATCTCAAACCCTTTCCCGTTCACTCTCACTGTACACAATCCCAATCTCAAACCCCTTCCCATTCACTCCCACTGTACACAAACCCAATCTCAAACCCTTTCCCGTTCACTCCCACTGTACACAATCCCAATGGACCCAAACCCCTTCCCGTTCACTCCCACTGTACACAATCCCAATACCAAAACCCTTCCCGTTCACTCACACTGTACACAAACCCAATCTCAAACCCCTTCCCGTTCACTCCCACTGTACACAATCCCAATCCCCTTCCCGTTCACTCCCACTGTACACAATCCCAATCTCAATCCCCTTCCCGTTCACTCCCACTGTACAAAAACCCAATCTCAAACCCCTTCCCATTCACTCACACTGTACACAATCCCAATCCCCTTCCCATTAACTCCAACTGTACACAATCCCAATCTCAAACCCCTTCCCATTCACTCCCACTATACACAAACCCAATCTCAAACCCTTTCCCGTTCACTCCCACTGTACACAAACCCAATCCCCTTCCCGTTCACTCCCACTGTACACAATCCCAATCTCAAACCCTTTCCCGTTCACTCCCACTGTACACAATCCCAATCTCAAACCCCTTCCCATTCACTCCCACTGTACACAAACCCAATCTCAAACCCTTTCCCGTTCACTCCCACTGTACACAAACCCAATCCCCTTCCCGTTCACTCCCACTGTACACAATCCCAATCTCAAACCCTTTCCCGGTCACTCCCACTGTACACAAACCCAATCCCCTTCCCATTCACTCCCACTGTACACAAACCCAATCCCCTTCCCATTCACTCACACCGTACACAATCCCAATCTCAAAACCCTTCCCATTCACTCCCACTGTACACAATTCCAATGGACCCAAACCCCTTTCCATTCACTCCCACTGTACACAAACCCAATCTCAAACCCTTTCCCGTTCACTCCCACTGTACACAAACCCAATCCCCTTCCCGTTCACTCCCACTGTACACAAACCCAATCCCCTTCCCATTCACTCCCACTGTACACAATCCCAATCTCAAACCCCTTCCCGTTCACTCTCACTGTACACAATCCCAATCTCAAACCCCTTCCCATTCACTCCCACTGTACACAATCCCAATCCCCTTCCCGTTCACTCCCACTGTACACAATCCCAATCTCAAACCCCTTCCCATTCACTCCCACTGTACACAATCCCAATCCCAAACCCCTTCCCATTCACTCCCACTGTACACAATCCCAATCTCAAACCCTTTCCCGGTCACTCCCACTGTACACAAACCCAATCCCCTTCCCATTCACTCCCACTGTACACAAACCCAATCTCAAATCCCTTCCCATTCACTCCCACTGTACACAAACCCAATCTCAAACCCCTTCCCATTCACTCCCACTGTACACAAACCCAATCTCAAACCCCTTCCCGTTCACTCCCACTGCACACAATCCCAATCCCAAACCCCTTCCCGTTCACTCCCACTGAACACAATCCCAATCTCAAACCCCTTCCCGTTCACTCCCACTGTACACAATCCCAATGGAACCAAACGCCTTCCCGTTCACTCCCACTGTACACAATCCCAATGGAACCAAACCCCTTCCCGTTCACTCACACCGTACACAATCCCAATGGACCCAAACCCCTTCCCGTTCACTCACACCGTACACAATCCCAATGGACCCAAACCCCTTCCCGTTCACTCACACCGTACACAATCCCAATTCTCAAACCCCTTCCCGTTCACTCCCACTGTACACAATCCCAATGGACCCAAACCCTTTCCCATTCACTCCCACTGTACACAATCCCAATGGACCCAAACCCCTTCCCGTTCACTCCCACTGTACACAATCCCAAAGGACCCAGTCCCCTTCCCATTCACTCCCACTGTACATAAACCCAATCCCCTTCCCATTCACTCCCACTGTACACAAACCCAATCCCCTTCCCATTCACTCACACTGTAAACAAACCCAAATCTCAAACCCTTTCCCGTTCACTCCCACTGTACACAAACCCAATCCCCTTCCCGTTCACTCCCACTGTACACAATCCCAATGGACCCAAACCCCTTCCCGTTCACTCCCACTGTACACAATCCTAATCTCAAAACCCTTCCCGTTCACACCCACTGTACACAATCCCAATTCCAAACCCCTTCCCGTTCACTCCCACTGTACACAATCCAAATGGACCCAAATCCCTTCCCGTTCACTCCCACTGTACACAGTCCCAATGGAACGAAACCTCTTCCCGTTCACTCCCACTGTACACAATCCCAATGGACCCAAACCCCTTCCCGTTCACTCCCACTGTAAACAATCCCAATACCAAATACCTTCCCATTCACTTCCACTGTACAGAATCCCAATCCCAAACACCTTCCCGTTCACTCCCACTGTACACAATCCCAATGGACCCAAACACCTTCCCGTTCACTCCCACTGTACACAATCCCAATGGACCCAAACCCCTTCCCGTTCACTCCCACTGTACACAATCCCAATGGACCCAAAACCCTTCCCGTTCACTCCCATTGTACACAATCCTAATGGGCCCAAACCCCTTCCCGTTCACTCCCACTGTACAAAATCCCAATGGACCCAAACCCCTTCCCGTTCACTCCCACTGTACACAATCCCAATCCCAAACCCCTTCCTGTTCACTCCCACTGTACACAATCCCAAACCCAATCCCCTTCCCTTTCACTCCCACTTTACACAATCCCAATCCCAAACCCCTTCCCGTTCACTCCCACTGTACACAATCCCAATCCCAAACCCCTTCCCGTTCACTCCCACTGTACACAATCCCAATGGACCCAAACCCCTTCCTGTTCACTCCCACTGTAACCAATCCCAATGGACCCAAACCCCTTCCCGTTCACTCCCACTGTACACAATACCAATGGACCCAAACCCCTTCCCGTTCACTCCCACTTTACACAATCCCAATGGACCCAAACCCCTTCCCGTTCACTCCCACTGTACACAATCCCAATGGACCCAAACTCCTTCCCATTCACTCCCACTGTACACAATCCCAATCCCAATCCCCTTCCCATTCACTCCCACTGTACACAATCCCAATCCCAAACCCCTTCCCGTTCACTCCCACTGTACACAATCCCAATCCCAAACCCCTTCCCGTTCACTCCCACTGTACACAATCCCAATGGACCCAAACCCCTTCCCCTTCACTCCCACTGTACACAATCCCAATGGACCCAAACCCCTTCCCATTCACTCCCACTGTACAGAATTCCAATCCCAAACCCCTTCCCATTCACTCCCACTGTACACAATTCCAATGGACCCAAAACTCTTTCATTCACTCCCACCATACACAATCCCAATGGACCCAAACCCCTTCCCCTTCACTCCCACTGTACACAATCCCAATGGACCCAAACCCCTTCCAATTCACTCCCACTGTACACAATCACAATGGACCCAAAACCCTTCCCGTTCACTCCCACTGTAAAAAATCCCAATGGACCCAAACCCCTTCCTGTTCACTCCCACTGTACACAATCCCAATGGACCCAAACCCCTTCCCGTTCAGTCCCACTGTACACAATCCCAAAGGAACCAAACCCCTTCCTGTTCACTCCCACAGTACACAATCCCAATAGAGCCAAACCCCTTCCCATTCATTCCCACTGTACACAATCCCAATGGACCCAAACCCCTTTCCATTCACTCCAACTGTACACAATCCCAATGGACCCAAACCCCTTCCCGTTCACTCCCACTGTACACAATCCCAATGGACCCAAACCCCTTCCCGTTCACTCCCACTGTACACAATCCCAATGGACCCAAACCCCTTCCCCTTCACTCCCACTGTACACAATCCCAATGGACCCAAACCCCTTCCCGTTCACTCCCAGTGTACACAATCCCAATGGACCCAAACCCCTTCCCGTTCACTCCCACTGTACACAATCCCAATGGACCCAATCCCCTTTCCGTTCACTCCCACAGTACACAATCCCAATGGACCCAAACCCCTTCCCATTCACTCCCACTGTACACAATCCCAATGGACCCAAACCCCTTCCCGTTCACTCCCACTGTACACAATCCCAATGGACCCAAACCCCTTCCCGTTCACTCCCACTGTACACAAT
>JANJGN010001378.1:0-47500 GCA_026770705.1 Isurus oxyrinchus | reverse complement strand
ACTCACTCCCACAGATTCTCGCTCACCACAATGTTGCCTTCCACAGCTGCCAATTTAATTGGTGTCAGTCCCTCCAGGTTTGGGATCATTTCAGCTGTCACTCCATCCACAGCAACGTCAAAGGACTCGATGAAATCATAGACGTGGCAAGCGATGGTCTTATTGGGTTGGAGAGTGAGCACATGGAGGACAGTGTTACCTGGAGAGGGAGGAGGAAGGAGCGTCAGTAACACAATAAGGCAATGTCCCGGAATAATCCCAATGACCCAAACCCCTTCATGTTCACTCCCACTGTACACAATCCCAATGGAACCAAACCCCTTCCCGTTCACTCCCACCGTACACAATACCAATGGACCCAAACCCCTTCCCCTTCACTCCCACTGTACACAATCCCAATCCCAATCCCCTTCCCGTTCACTCCCACTGTACACAATCCAAATGGACCCAAACCCATTCCCGTTCACTCCCACAGTATACAATCACAAACCCAAACCCCTTCCCATTCACTCCCACTGTACACAATCCCAATGGACCCAAAGCCCTTCCTGTTCACTCCCACTGGAAACAACCCCATTCCCAAACCCCTTCCCGTTGACTCTCACTGTACACAATCCCAAAGGATCCAAACCACTTCCCATTCACTCCCATTGTCGAAAATCCAAATGGACCCAAACCCCTTCCCAATCAATCGTACTGTACACAATCCAAATGGACCCAAAACCCTTCCCATTCACTCCCACTGTACACAATCCCAATCCCAAACCCCTTCCCATTCACTCACATGTATACCATAAATGACCCAAATCCCTTCCCACTCACTCCCACTGTACACAAGCCCAAAGGAACTAAACCCCTTACCGTTCACTCCCACTGTACACAATCCCAATCCCAAACGCCTTCCCATTCACTAACACTGTACACAATCTCAAAGGACCCAAACGCCTTCCCGTTCACTCCAACTGTACAACAATCCCAATCCCAAACCCCTTCCCGTTCACTCACATGTACACAATCCCAATCCCAAACCCCTTCCCGTTCACTCACATGTACACAATCCCAAAAGACCCAAATCCCTACCCAGTCACTCCCACTGTACACAATCCCAATCCCAAACCCCTTCCCATTCACTAACAGTGTACACAATCCCAAAGGAACCAAACCCCTTCCCGTTCACTCCCACTGTACACAATCCCAATCCCAAACCCCTTCCCATTCATTCCCACTATACACAATCCCAATGGACCCAAACCCCTTCCCCTTCACTCCCACTGTACACGATCCCAATGGAACCAAACCCCTTCCCGTTCACTCCCAATGTACACAATCCCAATGGACACAAACCCCTTCCCGAACACTCCCACTGTACACAATCCCAATCCCAAATCCCTTCCCGTTCACTCCCACTGTAAACAATCCCAATGGACCCAAACCACTTCCCGTTCACTCCCACTGTACACAATCCCAATGGACCCAAACCCCTTCCCCTTCACTCCCACTGTACACAATCCCAATGGACCCAAAACCCTTCCCGTTCACTCCCACTGTACACAATCCCAATGGGCCCAATCCCCTTCCCATTCACTCCCACTGGAAACAACCCCATTCCCAAACCCCTTCCCGTTGACTCTCACTGTACACAATCCCAAAGGATCCAAACCCCGTCCCATTCACTCCCATTGTCGAAAATCCAAATGGACCCAAACCCCTTCCCAATCAATCGTACTGTACACAATCCAAATGGACCCAAACCCCTTCCCGTTCACACCCACTGTACACAATCCCAATCCCAAACCCCTTCCCGTTCACTCCGACTGTACACAATCCCAATGGACTCAAACCCCTTCCCGTTCACTCCCACTGCACACAATCCCAATGGATCCAAATCGCTTCCCTTTCACTCCAACTGTACACAATCCCAATGGCCCCAAACCCCTTCCCATTCACAGCCACTGTACACAATCCCAATCCCAATCCCCTTCCCGTTCACTCCCACTGTACACAATCCCAATCCCAAACCCCTTCCCGTTCACTCCCAATGTACACAATCCCAATGGAACCAAACCCCTTCCCGTTCACTCTCACTGTACACAATCCCAATTCCAATCCCCTTCCCGTTCACTCCCACAGTACACAATCCCAATCCCAAACCCCTTCCCTTTCATTCCCACTGTACACAATCCCAATTCCAATCCCTTTCCCATTCACTCCCACTGTACACAATCCCAATGGACCCAATCCCCTTCCAATTGACTCCCAATATAAACAATCCCAATCACAAAACCCTTCCCGTTCACACTCACTGTACACAATCCCAATGGACCCAAATCCCTTCCCATTCACTCCCATTGTAGAAAATCCAAATGGACCCAAACCCCTTCCCATTCACTCCCACTGCACACAATCCTAATGGATCCAAACCCCTTCCCTTTCACTCCCACTGTACACAATCCCAATGGCCCCAAACCCCTTCCCATTCACTCCCACTGTACACAATCCCAATCCCAATCCCCTTCCTATTCACTCCCACTGTACACAATCCCAATGGAACCAAACCCCTTCCCATTCACTCCCACTGTACACAATCCCAATTCCAATCCCCTTCCCGATCACTCCCACTGTACAGAATCCCAATTGCAATCCCATTCCCGTTCACACCCACTGTACACAATCCCAATGGACCCAAACACATTCCCGTTCACTCCCACAGTACACAATCACAATCCCAAACCCCTTCCCATTCACTCGGAGAGAACGCAATCCCAATGGACCCAATCCCCTTCCCATTCACTCCCACTGTAAACAATCCCAATCCCAAAACCCTTCCCGTTCACTCTCACTGTACACAATCCCAATGGACCCAAACCCCTTCCCATTCACTCCCATTGTACAAAATCCAAATGGACCCAAACACCTTCCCGTTCACTCCCACCGTACACAATCCAAATCCGAAAACCCTTCCCAGCCACTAACAGTGTACACAATCCCAAAGGAACCAAACCCCTTCCCGTTCACTCCCACTGTACACAATCCCAATCCCAAATCCCTTCCCCTTCACTCCCACTGTAAACAATCGCAATGGAACCAAACCCCTTCCCGTTCACTCCCACTGTACACAATCCCAATGGACCCAAACCCCTTCCCGTTCACTCCCACTGTACACAATCCCAATGGACCCAAACCCCTTCCCGTTCACTCCCACTGTACACAATCCCAATGGACCCAAACCCCTTCCCGTTCACTCCCACTGTACACAATCCCAATGGACCCAAACCCATTCCCGTTCACTCCCACAGTATACAATCACAAACCCAAACCCCTTCCCATTCACTCCCACTGTACACAATCCCAATGGACCCAAACCCCTTCCCGTTCACTCCCACTGTACACAATCCCAATGGGCCCAATCCCCTTCCCATTCACTCCTACTGGAAACAACCCCATTCCCAAACCCCTTCCCGTTGACTCTCACTGTACACAATCCCAAACCCAAACCCCTTCCCAATCAATCGTACTGTACACAATCCAAATGGACCCAAACCCCTTCCCAATCAATCGTACTGTACACAATCCAAATGGACCCAAACGCCTTCCCGTTCACACCCACTGTACACAATCCCAATCCCAAACCCCTTCCCGTTCACTCCGACTGTACACAATCCCAATGGACTCAAACCCCTTCCCGTTCACTCCCACTGCAAACAATCCCAATGGATCCAAACCGCTTCCCTTTCACTCCCACTGTACACAATCCCAATGGCCCCAAACCCCTTCCCATTCACAGCCACTGTACACAATCCCAATCCCAATCCCCTTCCCGTTCACTCCCACTGTACACAATCCCAATCCCAAACCCCTTCCCGTTCACTCCCAATGTACACAATCCCAATGGAACCAAACCCCTTCCCGTTCACTCTCACTGTACACAATCCCAATTCCAATCCCCTTCCCGTTCACTCCCACAGTACACAATCCCAATCCCAAACCCCTTCCCTTTCATTCCCACTGTACACAATCCCAATTCCAATCCCTTTCCCATTCACTCCCACTGTACACAATCCCAATGGACCCAATCCCTTTCCAATTGACTCCCACTATAAACAATCCCAATCACAAAACTCTTCCCGTTCACACTCACTGTACACAATCCCAATGGACCCAAACCCCTTCCCATTCACTCCCACTGTACACAATCCCAATGGACCCAAACCACTTCCCTTTCACTCCCACTGTACACAATCCCAATGGCCCCAAACCCCTTCCCATTCACTGCCACTGTACACAATCCCAATCACAATCCCCTTCCCGTTCACTCCCACTGTACACAATCCCAATCCCAAACCCCTTCCCGTTCACTCCCAATATACACAATCCCAATGGAACCAAACCCCTTCCCGTTCACTCTCACTGTACACAATCCCAATTCCAATCCCCTTCCCGTTCACTCCCACAGTACACAATCCCAATCCCAAACCCCTTCCCTTTCATTCCCACTGTACACAATCCCAATTCCAATCCCTTTCCCATTCACTCCCACTGTACACAATCCCAATGGACCCAATCCCTTTCCAATTGACTCCCACTATAAACAATCCCAATCACAAAACTCTTCCCGTTCACACTCACTGTACACAATCCCAATGGACCCAAACCCCTTCCCATTCACTCCCACTGTACACAATCCCAATGGACCCAAACCACTTCCCTTTCACTCCCACTGTACACAATCCCAATGGCCCCAAACCCCTTCCCATTCACTGCCACTGTACACAATCCCAATCCCAATCCCCTTCCCATTCAGTCCCATGTACACAATCCCAATCCCAAACCCCTTCCCGTTCACTCCCACTGTACACAATCCCAATGGAACCAAACCCCTTCCCATTCACTCCCACTGTACACAATCCCAATTCTAATCCCCTTCCCGTTCACTCCCACTGTACACAATCCCAATCCCAAACCACTTCCCTTTCACTCCCACTGTACACAACCCCATTCCCAAACCCCTTCCCGTTGACTCTCACTGTACACAATCCCAAAGGACCCAAACCCCTTCCCATTCACTCCCATTGTCGAAAATCCAAATGGACCCAAACCCCTTCCCAATCAATCGTACTGTACACAATCCAAATGGACCCAAACCCCTTCCCATTCACACCCACTGTACACAATCCCAATCCCAAACCCCTTCCCGTTCACACCCACTGTACACAATCCCAATCCCAAACCCCTTCCTGTTCACTCCGACTGTACACAATCCCAATGGACTCAAACCCCATCCCGTTCACTCCCACTGCACACAATCCCAATGGATCCAAACCGCTTCCCTTTCACTCCCACTGTACACAATCCCAATCCCAAACCCCTTCCCGTTCACACCCACTGTACACAATCCCAATCCCAATCCCCTTCCCGTTCACTCCCACTGTACACAATCCCAATCCCAAACCCCTTCCCGTTCACTCCCACTGTACACAATCCCAATTCCAATCCCTTTCCCATTCACTCCCACTGTACACAATCCCAATGGACCCAATCCCCTTCCAATTGACTCCCACTATAAACAATCCCAATCACAAAACTCTTCCCGTTCACACTCACTGTACACAATCCCAATGGACCCAAACCCCTACCCATTCACTCCCACTGTACACAATCCCAATGGACTCAAAACCCTTCCCATTCACTCCCACTGCACACAATCCCAATGGATCCAAACCCCTTCCCTTTCACTCCCACTGTACACAATCCCAATGGCCCCAAACCCCTTCCCGTTCACTCCCACTGTACACAATCCCAATCCCAATCCCCTTCCCGTTCAGTCCCATGTACACAATCCCAATCCCAAACCCCTTCCCGTTCACTCCCACTGTACACAATCCCAATCCCAAACCCCTTCCCATTCACTGCCACTGTACACAATCCCAATCCCAATCCCCTTCCCGTTCAGTCCCATGTACACAATCCCAATCCCAAACCCCTTCCCGTTCACTCCCACTGTACACAATCCCAATGGAACCAAACCCCTTCCCATTCACTCCCACTGTACACAATCCCAATTCCAAACCACTTCCCTTTCACTCCCACTGTACACAATCCCAATTCCAATCCCATTCCCGTTCACACCCACTGTACACAATCCCAATGGACCCAAACACATTCCCGTTCACTCCCACAGTACACAATCACAATCCCAAGCCCCTTCCCATTCACTCGGAGAGAACGCAATCCCAATGGACCCAATCCCCTTCCCATTCACTCCCATTGTACAAAATCCAAATGGACCCAAACCCCTTCCCGTTCACTCCCACTGTACACAATTCCAATGAACCCAATCCACTTCCCGTTCACTCCTACTGTACACAATCGCAATCCCAAACCCCTTCCCGTTCACACCCACTGTACACAATCCCAATGGACCCAAACCCATTCCCGTTCACTCCCACAGTACACAATCACAATCCCAAAGCCCTTCCCATTCACTCCCACTGTACACAATCCCAATGGACGCAATCCCCTTCCCATTGACTCCCACTGTAAACAATCCCAATCCCAAAACCCTTCCCGTTCACTCTCACTGTACACAATCCATATGGAGCCAAACCCCTTCCCATTCACTCCCACTGTACACAATCCCAATGGACTCAAACCCCTTCCCGTTCACTCCCACTGCACACAATCCCAATGGATACAAACCCCTTCCCTTTCACTCCCACTGTACACAATTCCAATGGCCCCAAACCCTTCCCATTCACAGCCACTGCACACAATCCCAATCCCAATCCCCTTCCCGTTCAGTCCCACTGTACACAATCCCAATCCCAAACCCCTTCCCGTTCAATCCCACTGTACACAATCCCAATGGAACCAAATCCTTTCCCATTCACTCCCACTGTACACAATCACAATTCCAATCCCCTTCCCGTTCACTCCCACGGTACACAATCACAATTCCAATCCCCTTCCTGTTCACTCCCACTGTAAACAATCCCAATGAACCCAAACCCCTTCCCATTCACTCCCACTGTACACAATCCCAATGGACCCAAACCCCTTCCCGTTCAGTCCCACTGTATACAATCCCAATGGACCCAAACCCCTTCCTGTACACTCCGACTGTACACAATCCCAATGGACACAAACCATTTCCTGTTCACTCCCACTGTACACAATCCCAAAGGACCCAAAATGCATCCTGTTCAATCCAACTGTGCACAATCCCAATGGACCCAAACCCTTTCCCGTTCACTCCCACTGTACACAATCCCAATGGACCCAAACCCTTTCCCGTTCACTCCCACTGTACACAATCCCAATGGACCCAAACCCCTTCCTGTTCACTCTCACTGTACACAATCCCAATAGAACCAAACCCCTTCCCGTTCACTCCCACTGTACACAATCCCAATTCCAATCCCCTTCCCGTTCACTCCCACTGTACACAATCCCAATCCGAAACCCCTTCCCGTTCACTCCCACTGTACACAATCCCAATTCCAATCCCCTTCCCGTGCACACCCTCTGTACACAATCTCAATGGACCCAAACCCCTTCCAGTTCACTCCCACTGTACAAAATCCCAATCACAAACCCCTTCCTATTCACTCCCACTGTACACAATCACAATGGACCCAAACCACTACCCGGTCATTCCCACTGTACACAATCCCAATCCCAAACCCCTTCCCGCTCACTGCCACTGTACAAAAACCAATGGATCCAAGCCCCTTCCCATTCAGTCCCTCTGTACACAATCCCAATGGACCCAAACCCCTTTCCATTCACTCCCACTGTACACAATCCCAATGGACCCAAACCCCTTCCCGTTCACTCCCACTGTACACAATCCCAATTCAAATCCCCTTCCCGTTCACACCCACTGTGCACAATCCCAGTACCAAACCCCTTCCCGTTCACTCCCACTGAACACAATCCCAATGGACCCAACCCCCTTCCCGCTCACTCCCACTGTACACAATCCCAATTCCAATCCCCTTCCCATTCACTCCCACTGTACACAATCCCAATGGACCCAATCCCCTTCCCATTGACTCCCAATGTAAACAATCCCAAAACCAAAAGCCTTCCCATTCACTCTCACTGTACACAATCCCAATGGACCCAAACCCCTTCCAATTCACTCCCATTGTACACAATCCAAATGGACCCAAACCCCTTCCCGTTCACACCCACTGTACACAATCCCAATGGACTCAAACCCCTTCCCGTTCACCCCCACTGCACACAATCCCAATGGATCCAAACCCCTTCCCTTTCACTCCCACTGTACACAATCCCAATGGCCCCAAACCTCTTCCCATTCACTGCCACTGTACACAATCCCAATCCCAAACCCCTTCCCGTTCAATCCCACTGTACACAATCCCAATAGGACCAAACCCCTTCCCATTCACTCCCACTGTACACAATCTGAATTCCAATCCCCTTCCCGTTCACTCCCACTGTACACAATCCCAATACGAAACCCCTTCCCGTTCACTCCCACTGTACACAATCCCAATTCCAATCCCCTTCCCGTTCACCCCCACTGCACACAATCCCAATGGATCCAAACCCCTTCCCGTTCACTCCCACTGTACACAATCCCAATGGACCCAAACCCCTTCCCTTTCACTCCCACTGTACACAATCCCAATGGCCCCAAACCTCTTCCCATTCACTGCCACTGTACACAATCCCAATCCCCATCCCCTTCCCGTTCATTCCCACTGTACACAATCCCAATCCCAAACCCCTTCCCGTTCAATCCCACTGTACACAATCCCAATAGAACCAAACCCCTTCCCGTTCACTCCCACTGTACACAATCTGAATTCCAATCCACTTCCCGTTCACTCCCACTGTACACAATCCCAATACGAAACCCCTTCCCGTTCACTCCCACTGTACACAATCCCAATTCCAATCCCCTTCCCGTGCACACCCTCTGTACACAATCCCAATGGACCCAAACCCCTTCCCGTTCACTCCCACTGTACACAACCCCAATGGACCCAAACCCCTTCCCGTTCACTCCCACTGTACACAATCCCAATGAAACCAAAACCCTTCCCGTTCACTCCCACTGTACACAATCACAGGGACCAAAACCCCTTCCAGTTCACTCCCACTGTACACAATCCCAATACCAAACCCCTTCCCGTTCACTCCCAGTGTACAGAATCCCAATGGACCCAAACCCCTACCCGTTCATTCCCACTGTACACAATCCCAATGGACCCGGACTCCTTCCCGTTCACTCCCACTGTACACAATCCCAATGGACCCAAACCCCTTCCCGTTCACTCCCACTGTACACAATCCCAATTCCAATCCCCTTCTCGTTCACTCCCACTGTACACAATCCCAGTACCAAACCCCTTCCCGTTCACTCCCACTGTACACAAACCCAATTCCAATCCCCTTCCCATTCACTCTCACTGTACACAACCCCAATGGTCCCAATCCCCTTCCCATTGACTCCCACTGTAAACAATCCCAAAACCAAAACCCTTCCCATTCACTCATACTGTACACAATCCCAATGGACCCAAACCCCTTCCCGTTCACTCCCACTGTACACAATCCCAATGGACCCAAACCCCTTCCCGTTCACTCCCACTGTACACAATCCCAATGGACCCAAACCCCTTCCCATTCACTCCTATTGTACAAAATCCAAATGGACCCAAACCCCTTCCCAATCAATCGCACTATACACAATCCAAATGGACCCAAACCCCTTCCTGTTCACTCCCACTGTACACAATCCCAATGGACCCAAACCCCTTCCCGTTCAAACCCACTGTACACAATCCCAATGGCCTCAAACCCCTTCCCGGTCACTCCCTCTGCACACAATCCCAATGGATCTAAACCCCTTCCCATTCACTCCCACTGTACACAATCCCAATGGACCCAAACCCCTTCCCTTTCACTCCCACTGTACACAATCCCAATGAACCCGAAACCCTTCCCGTTCACGCCCACTGTACACAATCCCAAAGGACCCGTACCCCTTCCCGTTCACTCCCACTGTACACAATCCCAATGAACCCAAAACCCTTTCCGTTCACTCCCACTGTACACAATCCCAATGAACCCAAAACCCTTCCCATTCACTCCTACTGTACACAGTCCAAAAGGACCCAAACCCATTCCCGTTCACTCCCACTGTACACAATCCCAATCCCAAACCCCTTCCCATTCACACCCATCGTACACAATCACAATGTCAATCCCCTTCCCGTTCACTCCCACTGTACACAATCACAATTCTAATCCCCATCCCGTTCACACCAACTGTACACAATCCCAATCCCAATCCCCTTCCCAATCACTACAACTGTACACAATCCCAATCTCAAACCCCTTCCCGGTCACTCCCACAGTACACAATCACAATCCCAAACCCCTTCCCATTCACTCCCACGGTACACAATCCCAATGGACCCAGTCCCCTTCCCATTCACTCCCACTGCAAACAATCCCAATCCCAAAACCCTTCCCGTTCATTCTCACTGTACACAATCCCAGTGGACACAAACACCTTCCCATTCACTCCCATTGTACAAAATCCAAATAGACCCAAACCCCTTCCCAATCAATCGCACTGTACACAATCCAAATGGGCCCAAACCCCTTCCCGTTCACTCCCACTGTACACAATCCCAATGGACCCAAAACCCTTCCCGTTCACTCCCACTGCACACAATCCCAAAGGATCCAAACTACTTCCCTCTCAATCCCACTGTACACAATCCCAATGGCCCCAAACCCCTTCCCTTTCACTGCCACTGTACACAATCCCAATTCCAATCCCCTTCCCGTTCACTCCCACTGTAGACAATGCCAATCCCAAACTCCTTCCCGTTCACTCCCACTGTACACAATCCCAATTCCTATCCCCTTCCCGTTCACACCCACTGTACACAATCCCAATGAACCCAAACCCCTTCCCATTCATTCCCAATGTACACAATCCCAATGGACCCAAACCCCTTCCCTTTCATTCGCAATTTACACAATCCCAATGGACCCAAATCCCTTCCCGTTCACTCCCACTGTAAACAATCCCAATTCAAATCCCCTACCCGTTCACTCCCACTCTACACAATCCCAATCCAAAACCCCTTCCCGTTCACTCCCACTGTACACAATCCCAATTCTAATCCCCTTCCCGTTCACACCCACTGTACACAATCCCAATCCCAATCCCCTTCCCGTTCACTTCAACTGTACACAATCCCAATCCCAAACCCTTCCCGTTCACTCCCACTGTAAACAATCCCAATCCCAAACCCTTCCCGTTCACTCCCACTGTACACAATCCCAATCCCAAACCACTTCCCGTTCACTCCCACTGTACACAATCCCAAACCCAAACCCCTTCCCATTCACTCCCATTGTACACAATCCCAATGGACCCAAACCCCTTCCCGTTCATTCCCACTGTACACAATCCCAATGGACCCAAAACCCTTCCCGTTCACTCCCACTGTACACAATCCCAATTCAAATCCCCTTCCCGTTCACTCCCACTGTACACAATCCCAATCCAAAATCCCTTCCCGTTCACTCCCACTGTACACAATCCCAAAGGACCCAATCCCCTTCCCGTTCACTCCCACTGTAACCAATCCCAATACCAATCCCCTTCCCGTTCAATCCAACTGTACACAATCCCAATCCCAAATCCTTTCTCGTTCACGCCCACTGTAAACAATCCCAATGGACCCAAAAACCTTCCCGTTCACTCCCACTGTACACAATCCCAAAGGACCCAAACCCCTTCCCGTTCACTCCCACTGTACACAATCCGAATCCAAAACCCCTTCCCGTTCACTCCCACTGTAAACAATCCCAATGGACCCAAAAACCTTCCCGTTCACTCCCACTGTACACAATTCCAATGGACCCAAACCCCTTCCCGGTCACTCCCACTGTACACAATCCCAATAGAACCAAACCCCTTCCCGTTCACTCCCACTGTACACGATCCCAATTCCAATCCACTTCCCGTTCACTCCCAATGTACACAATCCCAATCCGATACCCCTTCCCGTTCACTCCCACTGTACACAATTCCAATCCCCTTCCCATGCACACCCTCTGTACTCAATCCCAATGGAACCAAACCCCTTCCCGTTCACTCCCACTGCACACAATCCCAATGGACCCAAAACCCTTCCCGTTCACTCCCACTGTACAGAATCCCAATGGACCCAAAACCCTTCCTCTTAACTCCCACTGTACACAATCACAATGGACCCAAACCACTCCCCGTTCATTCCCACTGTACACAATCCCAATCCCAAACCCCGTCCCGTTCACTCCCACTGTACACAATCCCAATGGAGCCAAAGCCCTTCCCGCTCACTCCCACTGTACACAACCCCAATTCCAATCCCCTTCCCGTTCACTCCCACTGTACACAACCCCAATTCCAATCCCCTTCCCGTTCACTCCCACTGTACACAATCCCAATCCCAAACCCCTTCCGGTTCACTCTCCCTGAACACAATCCCAATGGACCCAAACCCCTTCCCATTCACTCCCATTGTACAAAATCCAAATGGACCCAAACCCCTTCCCAATCAATCGCACTGTACACAATCCAAATGGACCCAAACCCCTTCCCGTTCACATCCACTGTACACAATCCCAATGGACTCAAACCCCTTCCCGTTCACTCCCACTGCACACAATCCCAATGGATCCAAACCCCTTCCCTTTCACTCCCACTGTAAACAATCCCAATGGCCCCAAACCTCTTCCCATTCACTGCCACTGTACACAATCCCAATCCCCATCCCCTTCCCGTTCATTCCCACTGTACACAATCCCAATCCCAAACCCCTTCCCGTTCAAACCCACTGTACACAATCCCAATAGAACCAAACCCCTTCCCGTTCACTCCCACTGTACACAATCTGAATTCCAATCCCCTTCCCGTTCACTCCCACTGTACACAATCCCAATTCCAATCCCCTTCCCGTGCACACCCTCTGTACACAATCCCAATGGACCAAACCCCTTCCCGTTCACTCCCACTGTACACAACCCCAATGGACCCAAACCCCTTCCCGTTCACTCCCACTGTACACAATCCCAATGAAACCAAAACCCTTCCCGTTCACTCCCACTGTACACAATCACAGGGACCAAAACCCCTTCCAGTTCACTCCCACTGTACACAATCCCAATACCAAACCCCTTCCCGTTCACTCCCACTGTACACAATCCCAATGGACCCAAACCCCTACCCGTTCTTTCCCACTGTACACAATCTCAATCCCAAACCCCTTCCCGTTCACTCCCACTGTACACAATCCCAATGGACCCGTACTCCTTCCCGTTCACTCCCACTGTACACAATCACAATGGACCCAAACCCCTTCCCGTTCACTCCCACTGTACACAATCCCAATTCCAATCCCCTTCTCGTTCACTCCCACTGTACACAATCCCAGTACCAAACCCCTTCCCGTTCACTCCCACTGTACACAAACCCAATTCCAATCCCCTTCCCATTCACTCTCACTGTACACAACCCCAATGGACCCAGTCCCCTTCCCATTGACTCCCACTGTAAACAATCCCAAAACCAAAATCCTTCCCATTCACTCTCACTGTACACAATCCCAATGGACCCAAACCCCTTCCCATTCACTCCTATTGTACAAAATCCAAATGGACCCAAAGCCCTTCCCAATCAATCGCACGGTACACAATCCAAATGGACCCAAACCCCTTCCTGTTCACTCCCACTGTACACAATCCAAATGGACCCAAACCCCTTCCTGTTGACTCCCACTGTACACAATCCCAATGGACCCAAACCCCTTCCCGTTCAAACCTACTGTACACAATCCCAATGGCCTCAAACCCCTTCCCGTTCACTCCCTCTGCACACAATCCCAATGGATCCAAACCCCTTCCCTTTCACTCCCACTGTACACAATCCCAATGAACCCGAAACCCTTCCCGTTCACGCCCACTGTACACAATCCCAAAGGACCCGTACCCCTTCCCGGTCACTCCCACTGTACACAATCCCAATGAACCCAAAACCCTTCCCGTTCACTCCTACTGTACACAGTCCAAAAGGACCCAAACCCATTCCCGTTCACTCCCACTGTACACAATCCCAATCCCAAACCCCTTCCCATTCACACCCATCGTACACAATCACAATGTCAATCCCCTTCCCGTTCACTCCCACTGTACACAATCACAATTCTAATCCCCATCCCGTTCACACCAACTGTACACAATCCCAATCCCAATCCCCTTCCCAATCACTACAACTGTACACAATCCCAATCTCAAACCCCTTCCCGGTCACTCCCACAGTACACAATCACAATCCCAAACCCCTTCCCATTCACTCCCACGGTACACAATCCCAATGGACCCAGTCCCCTTCCCATTCACTCCCTCTGCAAACAATCCCAATCCCAAAACCCTTCCCGTTCACTCTCACTGTACACAATCCCAATGGACCCAAACACCTTCCCATTCACTCCCATTGTACAAAATCCAAATGGACCCAAACCCCTTCCCAATCAATCGCACTGTACACAATCCAAATGGACCCAAACCCCTTCCCGTTCACTCCCACTGTACACAATCCCAATGGACCCAAAACCCTTCCCGTTCACTCCCACTGCACACAATCCCAAAGGATCCAAACTACTTCCCTCTCACTCCCACTGTACACAATCCCAATGGCCCCAAACCCCTTCCCTTTCACTGCCACTGTACACAATCCCAATCCCAATCCCCTTCCCGGTCACTCCCACTGTACACAATCCCAATCCCAAACCACTTCCCATTCAATCCCGCAGTACACAACCCCAATGGAACCAAACCCCTTCCCGTTCACTCCCACTGTACACAATCACAATTCCAATCCCCTTCCCGTTCACTCCCACTGTACACAATGCCAATCCCAAACTCCTTCCCGTTCACTCCCACTGTACACAATCCCAATTCCTATCCCCTTCCCGTTCACACCCACTGGACACAATCCCAATGAACCCAAACCCCTTCCCATTCATTCCCAATGTACACAATCCCAATGGACCCAAACCCCTTCCCTTTCATTCCCAATGTACACAATCCCAATGGACCCAAATCCCTTCCCGTTCACTCCCACTGTACAAAATCCCAATTCAAATCCCCTACCCGTTCACTCCCACTCTACACAATCCCAATCCAAAACCCCTTCCCGTTCACTCCCACTGTACACAATCCCAATTCTAATCCCCTTCCCGTTCACACCCACTGTACACAATCCCAATCCCAATCCCCTTCCCGTTCACTCCAACTGTACACAATCCCAATCCCAAACCTTTCCCGTTCACTCCCACTGTAAACAATCACAATCCCAAACCACTTCCCGTTCACTCCCACTGTACACAATCCCAAACCCAAACCCCTTCCCATTCACTCCCATTGTACACAATCCCAATGGACCCAAACCCCTTCCCGTTCATTCCCAATGTACACAATCCCAATGGACCCAAACCCCTTCCCGTTCACTCCCACTGTACACAATCCCAATTCAAATCCCCTTCCCGTTCACTCCCACTGTACACAATCCCAATCCAAAATCCCTTCCCGTTCACTCCCACTGTATACAATCCCAATTCTAATCCCCTTCCCGTTCAATCCAACTGTAAACAATCCCAATCCCAAAACCTTTCCCGTTCACTCCCACTGTACACAATCCCAATGAACCCAAAAGCCTTCCCGTTCACTCCCACTGTTCACAATCCCAGTAACAAACCCCTTCCCGTTCACTCCCACTGTACACAATCCCAATTCCAATCCCCTTCCCGTTCACTCCCACTGTACACAATCCCAATGAACCCAAAACCCTTCCCGTTCACTCCCACTGTACACAATCCCAATGAACCCGAACCCCTTCCCGTTCACGCCCACTGTACACAATCCCAAAGGACCCAAACCCCTTCCCGTTCACTCCCACTGTACACAACCCCAATCCCAAACCCCTTCCCGTTCACTCCCACTGTACACAATCCCAATGAACCCAAAACCCTTCCCGTTCACTCCCACTGTACACAATCCCAATGGAGCCAAACCCCTTCCCGTTCATCCTACTGTGCACAATCCCAAAGGACCCAAACCCCTTCCCGTTCACACCCACTGTACACAATCCCAATCCCAAACCCCTTCCCATTCACTCCCATTGTACACAATAACAATCTCAATCCCCTTCCCGTTCACTCCCACTGTAGACAATCCTAATTCTAATCCCCTTCCCGTTCACACCCACTGTACACAATCCCAATCCCAATCCCCTTCCCGTTCAATCCAACTGTACACAATCCCAATCCCAAGCCCTTCCCGTTCACTCCCACTGTACACAATCCCAATCCCAAACCCCTTCCCGTTCACTCCCACTGTAAACAATCCCAATCCCAAACCGCTTCCCGTTCACTCCCACTGTACACAATCCCAAACCCAAACCCCTTCCCATTCACTCCCATTGTACACAATCACAATCCCAAACCCGTTCCCTTTCACTCCCACTGTACACAATCCGAATTCCAATCCCATTCCCGTTCACACCCACTGTACACAAACCCAGTCTCAAACCCTTTCTCATTCACGTCCACTGTACACAATCCCAATGGACCCAAAACCCTTCCCGTTCACTCCCACTGTACACAATCCAAATGGACCCAAACCCCTTCCTGTTGACTCCCACTGTACACAATCCCAATGGACCCAAACCCCTTCCCGTTCAAACCTACTGTACACAATCCCAATGGCCTCAAACCCCTTCCCGTTCACTCCCTCTGCACACAATCCCAATGGATCCAAACCCCTTCCCTTTCACTCCCACTGTACACAATCCCAATGAACCCGAAACCCTTCCCGTTCACGCCCACTGTACACAATCCCAAAGGACCCGTACCCCTTCCCGTTCACTCCCACTGTACACAATCCCAATGGACACAAACCCCTTCCCGTTCACTCCCACTGTACACAATCCCAATGAACCCAAACCCCTTCCCGTTCACTCCTACTGTACACAGTCCAAAAGGACCCAAACCCATTCCCGTTCACTCCCACTGTACACAATCCCAATCCCAAACCCCTTCCCATTCACACCCATCGTACACAATCACAATGTCAATCCCCTTCCCGTTCACTCCCACTGTACACAATCACAATTCTAATCCCCATCCCGTTCACACCAACTGTACACAATCCCAATCCCAATCCCCTTCCCAATCACTACAACTGTACACAATCCCAATCTCAAACCCCTTCCCGGTCACTCCCACAGTACACAATCACAATCCCAAACCCCTTCCCATTCACTCCCACGGTACACAATCCCAATGGACCCAGTCCCCTTCCCATTCACTCCCACTGCAAACAATCCCAATCCCAAAACCCTTCCCGTTCACTCTCACTGTACACAATCCCAATGGACCCAAACACCTTCCCATTCACTCCCATTGTACAAAATCCAAATAGACCCAAACCCCTTCCCAATCAATCGCACTGTACACAATCCAAATGGACCCAAACCCCTTCCCGTTCACTCCCACTGGACACAATCCCAATGGACCCAAAACCCTTCCCGTTCACTCCCACTGCACACAATCCCAAAGGATCCAAACTACTTCCCTCTCACTCCCACTGTACACAATCCCAATGGCCCCAAACCCCTTCCCTTTCACTGCCACTGTACACAATCCCAATCCCAATCCCCTTCCCGGTCACTCCCACTGTACACAATCCCAATCACAAACCACTTCCCATTCAATCCCGCAGTACACAATCCCAATGGAACCAAACCCCTTCCCGTTCACTCCCACTGTACACAATCACAATTCCAATCCCCTTCCCGTTCACTCCCACTGTACACAATGCCAATCCCAAACTCCTTCCCGTTCACTCCCACTGTACACAATCCCAATTCCTATCCCCTTCCCGTTAACACCCACTGGACACAATCCCAATGAACCCAAACCCCTTCCCTTTCATTCCCAATGTACACAATCCCAATGGACCCAAATCCCTTCCCGTTCACTCCCACTGTACAAAATCCCAATTCAAATCCCCTACCCGTTCACTCCCACTCTACACAATCCCAATCCAAAACCCCTTCCCGTTCACTCCCACTGTACACAATCCCAATTCTAATCCCCTTCCCGTTCACACCCACTGTACACAATCCCAATCCCAATCCCCTTCCCGTTCACTCCAACTGTACACAATCCCAATCCCAAACCTTTCCCGTTCACTCCCACTGTAAACAATCACAATCCCAAACCACTTCCCGTTCACTCCCACTGTACACAATCCCAAACCCAAACCCCTTCCCATTCACTCCCATTGTACACAATCCCAATGGACCCAAACCCCTTCCCGTTCATTCCCAATGTACACAATCCCAATGGACCCAAACCCCTTCCCGTTCACTCCCACTGTACACAATCCCAATTCAAATCCCCTTCCCGTTCACTCCCACTGTACACAATCCCAATCCAAAATCCCTTCCCGTTCACTCCCACTGTATACAATCCCAATTCTAATCCCCTTCCCGTTCAATCCAACTGTAAACAATCCCAATCCCAAAACCTTTCTCGTTCACGCCCACTGTAAACAATCCCAATGGACCCAAACCCTTTCCCGTTCACTCCCACTGTACACAATCCCAATGAACCCAAAAGCCTTCCCGTTCACTCCCACTGTTCACAATCCCAGTAACAAACCCCTTCCCGTTCACTCCCACTGTACACAATCCCAATTCCAATCCCCTTCCCGTTCACTCCCACTGTACACAATCCCAATGAACCCAAAACCCTTCCCGTTCACTCCCACTGTACACAATCCCAATGAACCCGAACCCCTTCCCGTTCACGCCCACTGTACACAATCCCAAAGGACCCAAACCCCTTCCCGTTCACTCCCACTGTACACAACCCCAATCCCAAACCCCTTCCCGTTCAATCCCACTGTACACAATCCCAATGAACCCAAAACCCTTCCCGTTCACTCCCACTGTACACAATCCCAATGGAGCCAAACCCCTTCCCGTTCATCCTACTGTGCACAATCCCAAAGGACCCAAACCCCTTCCCGTTCACACCCACTGTACACAATCCCAATCCCAAACCCCTTCCCATTCACTCCCATTGTACACAATAACAATCTCAAACCCCTTCCCGTTCACTCCCACTGTAGACAATCCTAATTCTAATCCCCTTCCCGTTCACACCCACTGTACACAATCCCAATCCCAATCCCCTTCCCGTTCAATCCAACTGTACACAATCCCAATCCCAAACCCTTCCCGTTCACTCCCACTGTACACAATCCCAATCCCAAACCCCTTCCCGTTCACTCCCACTGTAAACAATCCCAATCCCAAACCGCTTCCCGTTCACTCTCACTGTACACAATCCCAAACCCAAACCCCTTCCCTTTCACTCCCACTGTACACAATCCGAATTCCAATCCCATTCCCGTTCACACCCACTGTACACAAACCCAGTCTCAAACCCTTTCTCATTCACTCCCACTGTACACAATCCAAATGGACCCAAACCCCTTCCTGTTGACTCCCACTGTACACAATCCCAATGGACCCAAAACCCTTCCCGTTCACTCCCACTGTACACAATCCCAATGGACCCAAAACCCTTCCCGTTCACTCCCACTGTACACAATCCAAATGGACCCAAACCCCTTCCTGTTGACTCCCACTGTACACAATCCCAATGGACCCAAACCCCTTCCCGTTCACTCCCACTGTACACAATCCCAATGGACCCAAACCCCTTCCCGTTCACTCCCTCTGCACACAATCCCAATGGATCCAAACCCCTTCCCTTTCACTCCCACTGTACACAATCCCAATGAACCCGAAACCCTTCCCGTTCACGCCCACTGTACACAATCCCAAAGGACCCGTACCCCTTCCCGTTCACTCCCACTGTACACAATCCCAATGGACACAAACCCCTTCCCGTTCACTCCCACTGTACACAATCCCAATGAACCCAAACCCCTTCCCGTTCACTCCTACTGTACACAGTCCAAAAGGACCCAAACCCATTCCCGTTCACTCCCACTGTACACAATCCCAATCCCAAACCCCTTCCCATTCACACCCATCGTACACAATCACAATCTCAATCCCCTTCCCGTTCACTCCCACTGTACACAATCACAATTCTAATCCCCATCCCGTTCACACCAACTGTACACAATCCCAATCCCAATCCCCTTCCCAATCACTACAACTGTACACAATCCCAATCTCAAACCCCTTCCCGGTCACTCCCACAGTACACAATCACAATCCCAAACCCCTTCCCATTCACTCCCACGGTACACAATCCCAATGGACCCAGTCCCCTTCCCATTCACTCCCACTGCAAACAATCCCAATCCCAAAACCCTTCCCGTTCACTCTCACTGTACACAATCCCAATGGACCCAAACACCTTCCCATTCACTCCCATTGTACAAAATCCAAATAGACCCAAACCCCTTCCCAATCAATCGCACTGTACACAATCCAAATGGACCCAAACCCCTTCCCGTTCACTCCCACTGTACACAATCCCAATGGACCCAAAACCCTTCCCGTTCACTCCCACTGCTCACAATCCCAAAGGATCCAAACTACTTCCCTCTCACTCCCACTGTACACAATCCCAATGGCCCCAAACCCCTTCCCTTTCACTGCCACTGTACACAATCCCAATCCCAATCCCCTTCCCGGTCACTCCCACTGTACACAATCCCAATCACAAACCACTTCCCATTCAATCCCACTGTACACAATCCCAATGGAACCAAACCCCTTCCCGTTCACTCCCACTGTACACAATCACAATTCCAATCCCCTTCCCGTTCACTCCCACTGTACACAATGCCAATCCCAATCCCCTTCCCGGTCACTCCCACTGTACACAATCCCAATCACAAACCACTTCCCATTCAATCCCACTGTACACAATCCCAATGGAACCAAACCCCTTCCCGTTCACTCCCACTGTACACAATCACAATTCCAATCCCCTTCCCGTTCACTCCCACTGTACACAATGCCAATCCCAAACTCCTTCCCGTTCACTCCCACTGTACACAATCCCAATGGACCCAAACCCCTTCCCGTTCACACCCACTGGACACAATCCCAATGAACCCAAACCCCTTCCCTTTCATTCCCAATGTACACAATCCCAATGGACCCAAATCCCTTCCCGTTCACTCCCACTGTACAAAATCCCAATTCAAATCCCCTACCCGTTCACTCCCACTCTACACAATCCCAATCCAAAACCCCTTCCCGTTCACTCCCACTGTACACAATCCCAATTCTAATCCCCTTCCCGTTCACACCCACTGTACACAATCCCAATCCCAATCCCCTTCCCGTTCACTCCAACTGTACACAATCCCAATCCCAAACCTTTCCCGTTCACTCCCACTGTAAACAATCACAATCCCAAACCACTTCCCGTTCACTCCCACTGTACACAATCCCAAACCCAAACCCCTTCCCATTCACTCCCATTGTACACAATCCCAATGGACCCAAACCCCTTCCCGTTCATTCCCAATGTACACAATCCCAATGGACCCAAACCCCTTCCCGTTCACTCCCACTGTACACAATCCCAATTCAAATCCCCTTCCCGTTCACTCCCACTGTACACAATCCCAATCCAAAATCCCTTCCCGTTCACTCCCACTGTATACAATCCCAATTCTAATCCCCTTCCCGTTCAATCCAACTGTAAACAATCCCAATCCCAAAACCTTTCTCGTTCACGCCCACTGTAAACAATCCCAATGGACCCAAAAACCTTCCCGTTCACTCCCACTGTACACAATCCCAATGGACCCAAACCCTTTCCCGTTCACTCCCACTGTACACAATCCCAATGAACCCAAAAGCCTTCCCGTTCACTCCCACTGTTCACAATCCCAGTAACAAACCCCTTCCTGTTCACTTCCACTGTACACAATCCCAATTCCAATCCCCTTCCCGTTCACTCCCACTGTACACAATCCCAATGAACCCAAAACCCTTCCCGTTCACTCCCACTGTACACAATCCCAATGAACCCGAACCCCTTCCCGTTCACGCCCACTGTACACAATCCCAAAGGACCCAAACCCCTTCCCGTTCACTCCCACTGTACACAACCCCAATCCCAAACCCCTTCCCGTTCACTCCCACTGTACACAATCCCAATGAACCCAAAACCCTTCCCGTTCACTCCCACTGTACACAATCCCAATGGAGCCAAACCCCTTCCCGTTCATCCTACTGTGCACAATCCCAAAGGACCCAAACCCCTTCCCGTTCACACCCACTGTACACAATCCCAATCCCAAACCCCTTCCCATTCACTCCCATTGTACACAATAACAATCTCAATCCCCTTCCCGTTCACTCCCACTGTAGACAATCCTAATTCTAATCCCCTTCCCGTTCACACCCACTGTACACAATCCCAATCCCAATCCCCTTCCCGTTCACTCCCACTGTAAACAATCCCAATCCCAAACCGCTTCCCGTTCACTCCCACTGTACACAATCCCAAACCCAAACCCCTTCCCATTCACTCCCATTGTACACAATCACAATCCCAAACCCCTTCCCTTTCACTCCCACTGTACACAATCCGAATTCCAATCCCATTCTCGTTCACACCCACTGTACACAAACCCAGTCTCAAACCCTTTCTCGTTCACGCCCACTGTACACAATCCCAATGGACCCAAAACCCTTCCCGTTCACTCCCACTGTACACAATCCCAATGGACCCAAAACCTTTCCCGTTCACTCCCACTGTACACAATCCCAATGGACCCAAAACCTTTCCTGTTCACTCCCACTGTACACAATCCCAATGAACACAAAAGCCTTCCCGTTCACTCCCACTGTACACAATCCCAGTAACAAACCCCTTCCTGTTCACTCCCACTGTACACAATCCCAATTCCAATCCCCTTCCCATTCACACCCAGTGTACACAATCCCAATGAACCCGAACCCCTTCCCGTTCACGCCCACTGTACACAATCCCAAAGGACCCAAACCCATTCCCGTTCACTCCCACTGTACACAATCCCAATCCCAAACCCCTTCCCATTCACACCCATCGTACACAATCACAATGTCAATCCCCTTCCCGTTCACTCCCACTGTACACAATCACAATTCTAATCCCCATCCCGTTCACACCAACTGTACACAATCCCAATCCCAATCCCCTTCCCAATCACTACAACTGTACACAATCCCAATCTCAAACCCCTTCCCGGTCACTCCCACAGTACACAATCACAATCCCAAACCCCTTCCCATTCACTCCCACGGTACACAATCCCAATGGACCCAGTCCCCTTCCCATTCACTCCCACTGCAAACAATCCCAATCCCAAAACCCTTCCCGTTCACTCTCACTGTACACAATCCCAATGGACCCAAACACCTTCCCATTCACTCCCATTGTACAAAATCCAAATAGACCCAAACCCCTTCCCAATCAATCGCACTGTACACAATCCAAATGGACCCAAACCCCTTCCCGTTCACTCCCACTGGACACAATCCCAATGGACCCAAAACCCTTCCCGTTCACTCCCACTGCACACAATCCCAAAGGATCCAAACTACTTCCCTCTCACTCCCACTGTACACAATCCCAATGGCCCCAAACCCCTTCCCTTTCACTGCCACTGTACACAATCCCAATCCCAATCCCTTCCCGGTCACTCCCACTGTACACAATCCCAATCACAAACCACTTCCCATTCAATCCCGCAGTACACAATCCCAATGGAACCAAACCCCTTCCCGTTCACTCCCACTGTACACAATCACAATTCCAATCCCCTTCCCGTTCACTCCCACTGTACACAATGCCAATCCCAAACTCCTTCCCGTTCACTCCCACTGTACACAATCCCAATTCCTATCCCCTTCCCGTTAACACCCACTGGACACAATCCCAATGAACCCAAACCCCTTCCCTTTCATTCCCAATGTACACAATCCCAATGGACCCAAATCCCTTCCCGTTCACTCCCACTGTACAAAATCCCAATTCAAATCCCCTACCCGTTCACTCCCACTCTACACAATCCCAATCCAAAACCCCTTCCCGTTCACTCCCACTGTACACAATCCCAATTCTAATCCCCTTCCCGTTCACACCCACTGTACACAATCCCAATCCCAATCCCCTTCCCGTTCACTCCAACTGTACACAATCCCAATCCCAAACCTTTCCCGTTCACTCCCACTGTAAACAATCACAATCCCAAACCACTTCCCGTTCACTCCCACTGTACACAATCCCAAACCCAAACCCCTTCCCATTCACTCCCATTGTACACAATCCCAATGGACCCAAACCCCTTCCCGTTCATTCCCAATGTACACAATCCCAATGGACCCAAACCCCTTCCCGTTCACTCCCACTGTACACAATCCCAATTCAAATCCCCTTCCCGTTCACTCCCACTGTACACAATCCCAATCCAAAATCCCTTCCCGTTCACTCCCACTGTATACAATCCCAATTCTAATCCCCTTCCCGTTCAATCCAACTGTAAACAATCCCAATCCCAAAACCTTTCTCGTTCACGCCCACTGTAAACAATCCCAATGGACCCAAACCCTTTCCCGTTCACTCCCACTGTACACAATCCCAATGAACCCAAAAGCCTTCCCGTTCACTCCCACTGTTCACAATCCCAGTAACAAACCCCTTCCCGTTCACTCCCACTGTACACAATCCCAATTCCAATCCCCTTCCCGTTCACTCCCACTGTACACAATCCCAATGAACCCAAAACCCTTCCCGTTCACTCCCACTGTACACAATCCCAATGAACCCGAACCCCTTCCCGTTCACGCCCACTGTACACAATCCCAAAGGACCCAAACCCCTTCCCGTTCACTCCCACTGTACACAACCCCAATCCCAAACCCCTTCCCGTTCAATCCCACTGTACACAATCCCAATGAACCCAAAACCCTTCCCGTTCACTCCCACTGTACACAATCCCAATGGAGCCAAACCCCTTCCCGTTCATCCTACTGTGCACAATCCCAAAGGACCCAAACCCCTTCCCGTTCACACCCACTGTACACAATCCCAATCCCAAACCCCTTCCCATTCACTCCCATTGTACACAATAACAATCTCAAACCCCTTCCCGTTCACTCCCACTGTAGACAATCCTAATTCTAATCCCCTTCCCGTTCACACCCACTGTACACAATCCCAATCCCAATCCCCTTCCCGTTCAATCCAACTGTACACAATCCCAATCCCAAACCCTTCCCGTTCACTCCCACTGTACACAATCCCAATCCCAAACCCCTTCCCGTTCACTCCCACTGTAAACAATCCCAATCCCAAACCGCTTCCCGTTCACTCTCACTGTACACAATCCCAAACCCAAACCCCTTCCCTTTCACTCCCACTGTACACAATCCGAATTCCAATCCCATTCCCGTTCACACCCACTGTACACAAACCCAGTCTCAAACCCTTTCTCATTCACTCCCACTGTACACAATCCAAATGGACCCAAACCCCTTCCTGTTGACTCCCACTGTACACAATCCCAATGGACCCAAAACCCTTCCCGTTCACTCCCACTGTACACAATCCCAATGGACCCAAAACCCTTCCCGTTCACTCCCACTGTACACAATCCAAATGGACCCAAACCCCTTCCTGTTGACTCCCACTGTACACAATCCCAATGGACCCAAACCCCTTCCCGTTCACTCCCACTGTACACAATCCCAATGGACCCAAACCCCTTCCCGTTCACTCCCTCTGCACACAATCCCAATGGATCCAAACCCCTTCCCTTTCACTCCCACTGTACACAATCCCAATGAACCCGAAACCCTTCCCGTTCACGCCCACTGTACACAATCCCAAAGGACCCGTACCCCTTCCCGTTCACTCCCACTGTACACAATCCCAATGGACACAAACCCCTTCCCGTTCACTCCCACTGTACACAATCCCAATGAACCCAAACCCCTTCCCGTTCACTCCTACTGTACACAGTCCAAAAGGACCCAAACCCATTCCCGTTCACTCCCACTGTACACAATCCCAATCCCAAACCCCTTCCCATTCACACCCATCGTACACAATCACAATCTCAATCCCCTTCCCGTTCACTCCCACTGTACACAATCACAATTCTAATCCCCATCCCGTTCACACCAACTGTACACAATCCCAATCCCAATCCCCTTCCCAATCACTACAACTGTACACAATCCCAATCTCAAACCCCTTCCCGGTCACTCCCACAGTACACAATCACAATCCCAAACCCCTTCCCATTCACTCCCACGGTACACAATCCCAATGGACCCAGTCCCCTTCCCATTCACTCCCACTGCAAACAATCCCAATCCCAAAACCCTTCCCGTTCACTCTCACTGTACACAATCCCAATGGACCCAAACACCTTCCCATTCACTCCCATTGTACAAAATCCAAATAGACCCAAACCCCTTCCCAATCAATCGCACTGTACACAATCCAAATGGACCCAAACCCCTTCCCGTTCACTCCCACTGTACACAATCCCAATGGACCCAAAACCCTTCCCGTTCACTCCCACTGCTCACAATCCCAAAGGATCCAAACTACTTCCCTCTCACTCCCACTGTACACAATCCCAATGGCCCCAAACCCCTTCCCTTTCACTGCCACTGTACACAATCCCAATCCCAATCCCCTTCCCGGTCACTCCCACTGTACACAATCCCAATCACAAACCACTTCCCATTCAATCCCACTGTACACAATCCCAATGGAACCAAACCCCTTCCCGTTCACTCCCACTGTACACAATCACAATTCCAATCCCCTTCCCGTTCACTCCCACTGTACACAATGCCAATCCCAATCCCCTTCCCGGTCACTCCCACTGTACACAATCCCAATCACAAACCACTTCCCATTCAATCCCACTGTACACAATCCCAATGGAACCAAACCCCTTCCCGTTCACTCCCACTGTACACAATCACAATTCCAATCCCCTTCCCGTTCACTCCCACTGTACACAATGCCAATCCCAAACTCCTTCCCGTTCACTCCCACTGTACACAATCCCAATGGACCCAAACCCCTTCCCGTTCACACCCACTGGACACAATCCCAATGAACCCAAACCCCTTCCCTTTCATTCCCAATGTACACAATCCCAATGGACCCAAATCCCTTCCCGTTCACTCCCACTGTACAAAATCCCAATTCAAATCCCCTACCCGTTCACTCCCACTCTACACAATCCCAATCCAAAACCCCTTCCCGTTCACTCCCACTGTACACAATCCCAATTCTAATCCCCTTCCCGTTCACACCCACTGTACACAATCCCAATCCCAATCCCCTTCCCGTTCACTCCAACTGTACACAATCCCAATCCCAAACCTTTCCCGTTCACTCCCACTGTAAACAATCACAATCCCAAACCACTTCCCGTTCACTCCCACTGTACACAATCCCAAACCCAAACCCCTTCCCATTCACTCCCATTGTACACAATCCCAATGGACCCAAACCCCTTCCCGTTCATTCCCAATGTACACAATCCCAATGGACCCAAACCCCTTCCCGTTCACTCCCACTGTACACAATCCCAATTCAAATCCCCTTCCCGTTCACTCCCACTGTACACAATCCCAATCCAAAATCCCTTCCCGTTCACTCCCACTGTATACAATCCCAATTCTAATCCCCTTCCCGTTCAATCCAACTGTAAACAATCCCAATCCCAAAACCTTTCTCGTTCACGCCCACTGTAAACAATCCCAATGGACCCAAAAACCTTCCCGTTCACTCCCACTGTACACAATCCCAATGGACCCAAACCCTTTCCCGTTCACTCCCACTGTACACAATCCCAATGAACCCAAAAGCCTTCCCGTTCACTCCCACTGTTCACAATCCCAGTAACAAACCCCTTCCTGTTCACTTCCACTGTACACAATCCCAATTCCAATCCCCTTCCCGTTCACTCCCACTGTACACAATCCCAATGAACCCAAAACCCTTCCCGTTCACTCCCACTGTACACAATCCCAATGAACCCGAACCCCTTCCCGTTCACGCCCACTGTACACAATCCCAAAGGACCCAAACCCCTTCCCGTTCACTCCCACTGTACACAACCCCAATCCCAAACCCCTTCCCGTTCACTCCCACTGTACACAATCCCAATGAACCCAAAACCCTTCCCGTTCACTCCCACTGTACACAATCCCAATGGAGCCAAACCCCTTCCCGTTCATCCTACTGTGCACAATCCCAAAGGACCCAAACCCCTTCCCGTTCACACCCACTGTACACAATCCCAATCCCAAACCCCTTCCCATTCACTCCCATTGTACACAATAACAATCTCAATCCCCTTCCCGTTCACTCCCACTGTAGACAATCCTAATTCTAATCCCCTTCCCGTTCACACCCACTGTACACAATCCCAATCCCAATCCCCTTCCCGTTCACTCCCACTGTAAACAATCCCAATCCCAAACCGCTTCCCGTTCACTCCCACTGTACACAATCCCAAACCCAAACCCCTTCCCATTCACTCCCATTGTACACAATCACAATCCCAAACCCCTTCCCTTTCACTCCCACTGTACACAATCCGAATTCCAATCCCATTCTCGTTCACACCCACTGTACACAAACCCAGTCTCAAACCCTTTCTCGTTCACGCCCACTGTACACAATCCCAATGGACCCAAAACCCTTCCCGTTCACTCCCACTGTACACAATCCCAATGGACCCAAAACCTTTCCCGTTCACTCCCACTGTACACAATCCCAATGGACCCAAAACCTTTCCTGTTCACTCCCACTGTACACAATCCCAATGAACACAAAAGCCTTCCCGTTCACTCCCACTGTACACAATCCCAGTAACAAACCCCTTCCTGTTCACTCCCACTGTACACAATCCCAATTCCAATCCCCTTCCCATTCACACCCAGTGTACACAATCCCAATGAACCCGAACCCCTTCCCGTTCACGCCCACTGTACACAATCCCAAAGGACCCAAACCCCTTCCCGTTCACTCCCAGTGTACACAATCCCAATCCCAAACATCTTCCCGTTCACTCCGACTGTACACAATCCCAATGGACCCAAACCCCTTCCCGTTCACTCCCACTGTACACAATCCCAATGAGGCCAAACCCCTTCCCGTTCACTCCCACTGTACACAATCCCAATGAGGCCAAACCCCTTCCCGTTCACTCCCACTGTGCACAATCCCAAAGGACCAAAACCCCTTCCCGTTCACACCCACTGTACCCAATCCCAATCCCAAACCCCTTCCCATTCACTCCCATTGTACACAATAACAATCTCAATCCCCTTCCCGTTCACTTACACTGTAGACAATCCTAATTCTAATCCCCTTCCCGTTCACACCCACTGTACACAATCCCAATCCCAATCCCCTTCCCGTTCTCTCCAACTGTACACAATCCCAATCCCAAACACCTTCGTGTTCACTCCTACTGTACACAATCCCAAAGGACCCAAACCCCTTCCCGTTCACTCCCACTGTAAACAATCACAATCCCAAACCATTTCCCGTTCACTCCCACTGTACACAATTCCAATGGACCCAAACCCCTTCCCGGTCACTCCCACTGTACACAATCCCAATAGAACCAAACCCCTTCCCGTTCACTCCCACTGTACACAATCCCAATTCCAATCCACTTTCCGTTCACTCCCAATGTACACAATCCCAATCCGATACCCCTTCCCGTTCACTCCCACTGTACACAATTCCAATCCCCTTCCCATGCACACCCTCTGTACTCAATCCCAATGGACCCAAACCCCTTCCCGTTCACTCCCACTGTACACAATCCCAATGGACCCAAACCCCTTCCTGTTCACTCCCACTGTACACAATCCCAATGCCAAACCCCTTCTCGTTCACTCCCACTGTACAGAATCCCAATGGACCCAAAACCCTTCCTCTTCACTCCCACTGTACACAATCACAATGGACCCAAACCACTCCCCGTTCATTCCCACTGTACACAATCCCAATCCCAAAACCCTTCCTGCTCACTCCCACTGTACACAAACCAATGGACCCAAGCCTCTTCCCGTTCACTCCCACTGTACACAATCCCAATGGAGCCAAGCCCTTCCCGTTCACTCCCACTGTACACAACCCCAATTCCAATCCCCTTCCCGTTCACTCCCACTGTACACAATCCCAATCCCAAACCCCTTCCGGTTCACTCTCACTGAACACAATCCCAATGGACCCAAACCCCTTCCCATTCACTCCCATTGTACGAAATCCAAATGGACACAAATCCATTCCCAATCAATCGCACTGTACACAATCCAAATGGACCCAAACCCCTTCCCGAACACTCCCACTGTACACAATCCCAATGGAGTCAAAACCCTTCCCGTTCACTCCCACTGTACACAATCCAAATGGACCCAAACCCCTTCCCTTTCACTCCCACTGTACACAATCCCAATGGCCCCAAACCCTTTCCCATTCACTGCCACTGTACACAATCCCAATCCCAAATCCCTTCCCGTTCAATCCCGCTGTACACAATCCCAATGGAACCAAACCCCTTCCCGTTCACTCCCACTGTACACAATCCCAATTCCATTCCCCTTCCCATTCACTCCCACTGTACACAATCCCAATTCCAATCCGCTTCCCGTTCATATCCACTGTACACAATCCCAATGGACCCAAACCACTTCCCGTTCACTCCCACTGTACACAATCCCAATGGACACAAACCCCTTCCCGTTCACTCCCACTGTACACAATCTCAATGAACTCAAAAGCCTTCCCGTTCACTCTCACTGTACAGAATCCCAATAGAAACAAACCCCTTCCCGTTCACTCCCACTGTACACAATCCCAATTCCAATCCCCTTCCCGTGCACACCCTCTGTACACAATCCCAATGGACCCAAACCCCTTCCCGTTCTCTCCCACTGTACAGAATCCCAATGAACCCAAAAACCTTCTCGTTCACTCCCAATGTACACAATCCCAATGGAGCCAAACCCCTTCCCGTTCACTCCCGCTGTACACAATCCCAATGGACCCAAACCCCTTCCCGTTCACTCCCACTGTACACAATCCCAATGGACCCAAACCCCTTCCCGTTCACTCCCACTGTACACAATCCCAATGGACCCAAACCCCTTCCCATTCACTCTCACTGTGCACAATCCCAATGGACCCAAACCCCTTCCCGTTCACTCCCACTGTACACAATCCCAATGGACCCAAAAACCTTCACGTTCACTCCCACTGTACACAATCCCAATGGACCCAAACCCCTTCCCATTCACTCCCATTGTACGAAATCCAAATGGACACAAATCCATTCCCAATCAATCGCACTGTACACAATCCAAATGGACCCAAACCCCTTCCCGAACACTCCCACTGTACACAATCTCAATGGACCCAAACCCCTTCCCATTCACTCCCACTGCACACAATCCCAATGGACCCAAACCCCTTCCCTTTCACTCCCACTGTACACAATCCCAATGGCCCCAAACCCTCTCCCATTCACTGCCACTGTACACAATCCCAATCCCAAATCCCTTCCCGTTCACTCCCACTGTACACAATCCCAATGGACCCAAACCCCTTCCCGTTCACTCCCACTGTACACAATCTCAATGAACTCAAAAGCCTTCCCGTTCACTCTCACTGTACAGAATCCCAATAGAACCAAACCCCTTCCCGTTCACTCCCACTGTACACAATCCCAATTCCAATCCCCTTCCCGTTCACTCCCACTGTACACAATCCCAATCCGAAACCCCTTCCCGTTCACTCCCACTGTACACAATCCCAATTCCAATCCCCTTCCCGTGCACACCCTCTGTACACAATCCCAATGGACCCAAACCCCTTCCCATTCACTCCCACTGTACAGAATCCCAATGAACCCAAAAACCTTCCCGTTCACTCCCACTGTACACAATCCCAATGGAGCCAAACCCCTTCCCGTTCACTCCCACTGTACACAATCCCAATGGACCCGAAAACCTTCACGTTCACTCCCACTGTACACAATCCCAATGGACTCAAACCCCTTCCCATTGACTCCCACTGTAAACAATCCCAATCCCAAAACCCTTCCCGTTCTCTCTCACCGTACACAATCCCAATGGACCCAAACCCCTTCCCATTCACTCCCATTGTACAAAATCCAAATGGACCCAAACCCATTCCCAATCAATCGCACTGTACACAATCGAAATGGATCCAAACCCCTTCCCGTTCACTCCCACTGTACACAATCCCAATGGAGTCAAAACCCTTCCCGTTCACTCCCACTGCACACAATCCCAATGGATCCAAACCCCTTCACTTTCACTCCCACTGTACACAATCCCAATGGCCCCAAAACCCTTCCCATTCACTGCCACTGTACACAATGCCAATGAACCCAAACCCCTTCCCCTTCACTGCCACTGTACGCAATCCCAATCCCAATCCCCTTCCCGTTCACTCCCACTTTACACAATCCCAATCCCAAACCCCTTCCTGTTCAATCCCGCTGTACACAATCCCAATGGAACCAAACCCCTTCCCGTTCACTCCCACTGTACACAATCCCAATTCCATTCCCCTTCCCATTCACTCCCACTGTACACAATCCCAATTCCAATCCCCTTCCCGTTCACACCCACTGTACACAATCCGAATGAACCCAAACCCCTTCCCGTTCACTCCAACTGTACACAATCCCAATACCAAACCCCTTCCCGAACACTCCCAATGTACACAATCCCAATCCCAAACTGCTTCCCGTTCACTCCCACTGTACACAATCCCAATCCCAAACCCCTTCCCGTTCACTCACACTGTAAACAATCCCAATCCCAAACTGCTTCCCGTTCACGCCCACTGTACACAATCCCAATTCCAAACTCCTTCCCGTTGACTCCCACTGCACACAATACCAAACCCAAATCCCTTCCCATTCACTCCCATTGTACACAATCACAATCTCAATCCCCTTCCCGTTCATTCCCACTGTACACAATCCCAATTCAAATCACCTTCCCATTCACTCCCACTGTACACAATCCCAATCCCAATCCCCTTCCCGTTTACTCCAACTGTACACAATCCCAATCCCAAACCCCTTCCTGTTCAATCCCGCTGTACACAATCCCAATGGAACCAAACCCCTTCCCGTTCACTCCCACTGTACACAATCCCAATTCCATTCCCCTTCCCATTCACTCCCACTGTACACAATCCCAATTCCAATCCCCTTCCCGTTCACACCCACTGTACACAATCCGAATGAACCCAAACCCCTTCCCGTTCACTCCAACTGTACACAATCCCAATACCAAACCCCTTCCCGAACACTCCCAATGTACACAATCCCAATCCCAAACTGCTTCCCGTTCACTCCCACTGTACACAATCCCAATCCCAAACCCCTTCCCGTTCACTCACACTGTAAACAATCCCAATCCCAAACTGCTTCCCGTTCACGCCCACTGTACACAATCCCAATTCCAAACTCCTTCCCGTTGACTCCCACTGCACACAATACCAAACCCAAATCCCTTCCCATTCACTCCCATTGTACACAATCACAATCTCAATCCCCTTCCCGTTCATTCCCACTGTACACAATCCCAATTCAAATCACCTTCCCATTCACTCCCACTGTACACAATCCCAATCCCAATCCCCTTCCCGTTTACTCCAACTGTACACAATCCCAATCCCAAACCCCTTCCTGTTCACTCCCACTGTGCACAATCCCAATCCCAAACCACTTCCCATTCAATCCCACTGTACACAATCCCAATTGTCCCAAACACTTCCCGTTCACACCCACTGTACACAATCCCAATCCCAATCCCCTTCACGTTCAATCCAACTGTACACAATCCCAATCCCAAACCCTTCCCGTTCACTCCCACTGTACACAATCCCAATGGACCCAAAACCCTTCCCGTTCACTCCCACTTTACACAATCCCAATGGACCCAAATCCCTTCCCGTTCACTCCCACTGTACACAATCCCAATCCGAAACCACTTCCTGTTCACTCCTAGTGTACACAATCCCAAAGGACCCAAACCCCTTCCCGTTCACTCCCACTGTACACAATCCCAATCCCAAACCTCTTCCCGTTCACTCCCACTGTACACAATCCCAATGGACCCAAACCCCTTCCCGTTCACTCCCACTGCACACAATCCCAATCCCAAACCTCTTCCCGTTCACTCCCACTGTACACAATCCCAATCTCAAACCGTTTCCCGTTAACTCCCAGTGTGCACAATCCCAAACCCCATCCCGTTCACTCCCACTGTACACAATCCCAATCCCTAACCCCATCCCATTCACTCCCATTGTACACAATCCCAATTCTAATCCCCTTCCCGTTCACACTCAGTGTACACAATCCCAATCCCAATCCCCTTCGCGTTCACTCCAACTGTACACAATCCCAATCTCAAACCCCTTCCTGTTCACTCCCACTGTGCACAATCCCAATGGACCCAAACCCCTTCACGTTCAATCCCACTGTACACAATCCCAAAAGACCCAAACCCTTCCCGTTCACTCCCACTGTACACAATCCCAATGGACCCAAAAGCCTTCCCGTTCACTCCTACTGTACAAAATCCCAAAGGACCAAAACCACTTCCCGTTCACTCCCACTGTACACAATCCCAATCCCAAACCCCTTCCCATTTACTCCCACTGTACACAATCCCAGTACCAAACCTCTTCCTGTTCAATCCCACTGTACACAATCCCAATTCCAATCCCCTTCCCGTTCACACCCAGTGTACACAATCCCAATGAACCCGAAACCCTTCCCGTTCACGCCCACTGTACACAATCCCAAAGGACCCAAACCCCTTCCGGTTCACTCCCACTGTACACAACCCCAATCCCAAACCCCTTCCCGTTCACTCCCACTGTACACAATCCCAATGAACCCAAAACCATTCCCGTTCACTCCCACTGTACACAAACCCATTGGAGCCAAACCCCTTCCCGTTCACTCCCACTGTACACAATCCCAATCCCAAACCCCTTCCCATTCACTCCCATTGTACACAATAACAATCTCAATCCCCTTCCCGTTCACTTCAACTGTACACAATCCCAATCCCAAACCTCTTCCTGTTCACTCCTACTGTACACAATCCCAAAGGACCCAAACCCTTTCCTGTTCACGCCCACTGTACACAATCCCAATCCCAAACCCCTTCCCGTTCACTCCCACTGTAAACAATCCCAATCCCAAACCGCTTCCCGTTCACTCCCACTGTACACAATCCCAATCCAAAACCCCTTCCCGTTCACTCCCACTGTACACAATCCCAAATCCAAACCCCTTCCCATTCACTCCCATTGTACACAATCACAATCCCAAACCCCTTCCCGTTCACTCCCACTGTACACAAACCGATTTCCAATCCCCTTCCCGTTCACACCCACTGTCCACAATCCCAATGAATCCAAACCCCTTCCCGTTCACTCCCACTGTACACAATCCCAATGGACCCAAACCCTTTCCCGTTCACTCCCACTGTACACAATCCCAATGGACCCATACCCCTTCCCGTTCACTCCCACTGTACACAATCCCAATGGACCCAAAACCCTTCCCGTTCACTCCCACCGTACACAATCCCAATGGATCCAAACGCCTTCCCTTTCACTCCCACTGTACACAATCCCAATTCAAATCCCCTTCCCGTTCACTCCCACTGTATACAATCCCAATCCGAAAACCCTTCCCGTTCACTCCCACTGTACACAATCCCAATTCCAATCCCCTTCCCGTGCACACCCTCTGTACACAATCCCAATGGACCCAAACCCCTTCCCGTTCACTCACACTGCACACAATCCCAATCCCAAACCCCTTCCCGTTCACTCCCACTGTACAGAATCCCAATGGACCCAAACCACTACCCATTCATTCCCACTGTAAACAATCACAATCCCAAACCCCTTCCCGCTCACTCCCACTGTACACAAACCAATGGACCCAAACCCCTTCCCGTTCACTCCCACTGTACACAATCCCAATTCCAATCCCCTTCCCATTCACTCCCACTGTACACAATCCCAATTCCAATCCCCTTCCCGTTCACACCCAGTGTACACAATCCCAATGAACCCGAACCCCTTCCCGTTCACTCCCACTGTACACAATCCCAATGGACCCAAACCCCTTCCCGTTCACTCCCACTGTACACAATCCCAATGAACCCAAAACCCTTCCAGTTCACTCCCACTGTACAAAATCCTAATGGAGCCAAACCCCTTTCCGTTCATTCCCACTGTGCACAATCCCAATGGAACCAAACCCCTTCCCGTTCACTCCCACTGTACACAATCCCAATGGACACAAACCCCTTCCCGTTCACTCCCACTGTACACAATCCCAATGGACACAAACCCCTTCCCGTTCACTCCCACTGTACACAATCCCAATGGAGCCAAACCCCTTCCAGTTCACTCCTACTGTACACAATCCCAAAGGACCCAAACCCCTTCCCGTTCACTCCCACTGTACACAATCCCAATCCCAAACCCCTTCCCATTCACTCCCATTGTACACAATCACAATCTCAATCCCCTTCCCGTTCACTCCCACTGTACACAATCCCAATTCTAATCCCCTTCCCGTTCACACCCACTGTACACAATACCAATCTCAATCCCCATCCCGTTCACTCCAACTGTACACAATCCCAATCGCAAACCCCTTCCCGTTCACTCCCACAGTACACAATCCCAATCCCAAACCACTTCCCATTCACTCCCACTGTAAACAATCCCAATGGACCCAATCCCCTTCCCATTGACTCCCACTGTAAACAATCCCAATCCCAAAACCATTCCCGTTCACTCTCACTGTACACAATCCCAATGGACCCAAACCCCTTCCCATTCACTCCCCTTGTACAAAATCCAAATGGACCCAAACCCCTTCCCAATTAATCGCACTGTACACAATCCAAATGGACCCAAACCCCTTCCCGTTCACTCCCACTGTACACAATCCCAATGGACTCAAAACCCGTCCCATTCACTCCCACTGCACACAATCCCAATGGATCCAGCCCCTTCCCTTTCACTCCCACTGTACACAATCCCAATGGCCCCAAACCCCTTCCCATTCACTGCCACTGTACACAATCCCAATCCCAATCCCCTTCCCGTTCACTCCCACTGTACACAATCCCAATCCCAAACCCCTTCCCGTTCAATCCACCTGTACACAATCCCAATGGAACCAAACCGCTTCCCGTTCACTCCCACTGTACACAATCCCAATCCCTAACCCCATCCCATTCACTCCCATGGTACACAATCCCAATTCTAATCCCCGTCCCGTTCACACCCAGTGTACACAATCCCAATACCAATCCCCTTCCCGTTCACTCCAACTGTACACAATCCCAATCCCAATCCCCTTCCCGTTCACTCCCACTGTACACAATCCCAATCCCAAACCCATTCCCATTCAATCCACCTGTATTCAATCCCAATGAACCCAAACCCCTTCCCATTCACTCTCAATGTACACAATCCCAATAGAACCAAACCCCTTCCCGTTCACTCCCACTGTACACAATCCCAATCCGAAACCCCTTCCCGTTCATTCCCACTGTACACAATCCCAATTCCAATCCCCTTCCCGTGCACACCCTCTGTACACAATCCCAATGGACCCAAACCCCTTCCCGTTCACTCCCACTGTACCCACCCCAATGGACCCAAACCCCTTCCCGTTCACTCCCACTGTACACAATCCCAATGAACCCAAAACCCTTCCCGTTCACTCCCACTGTACACAATCCCAATGGACCAAAACCCCTTCCAGTTCACTCCCACTGTACACAATCCCAATGCCAAACCCCTTCCCGTTCACTCCCACTGTACAGAATCCCAATGGACCAAAACCCCTTCCCATTCACTCCCACTGTACACAATCCCAATCCCAAACCCATTCCCGTTCAATCCACCTGTACACAATCCCAATGAACCCAAACCGCTTCCCGTTCACTCCCACTGTACACAATCCCAATCCCAAACCCCTTCCCGTTCACTCCCACTGTACACAATCCCAATGGACCCAAACCCCTTCCCCTTCACTCCCACTGTACACAATCCCAACCCCAAACCCCTTCCCATTCACTCCCACTGTACACAATCCCAATCCCAAACCCCTTCCCGTTCACTCCCACTGTACACAATCACAATGGACCCAAACCACTACCCGTTCATTCCCACTGTACACAAACCCAATCCCAAACCCCTTCCCGCTCACTCCCACTGTACACAATCCCAATGGACCCAAACCCCTTCCCGTTCACTCCCACTGTACACAATCCCAATGGACCCAAACACCTTCCCGTTCACTCCCACCGTACACAATCCCAGTACCAAACCCCTTCCTGTTCACTCCCACTGCACACAATCCCAATTCCAATCCCCTTCCCGTTCACACCCAGTGTACGCAATCCCAATGGACCCAAACCCCTTCACGTTCACGCCCACTGTACACAATCCGAAAGGACCCAAACCCCTTCTCCTTCACTCGAACTGGACACAATCCCAATGGACCCAAGCCCCTTCCCGTTCACTCCCACTGTACACAATCCCAATGGAGCCAAACCCCTTCCCGTTCACTCCTACTGTACACAATCCCAAAGGACCCAAACCCCTTCCCGTTCACTCCCACTGTACACAATCCCAATACCAAACCCATTCCCTATCCACTCCCATTGTACACAATCACAATCTCAATCCCCTTCCCGTTCACTCCCACTGTAAACAATCCCAATTCTAATCCCCTTCCCGTTCACTCCCACTGTACACAATCACAAACCCAAACCCCTTCCCATTCACTCCCATTGTACACAATCACAATCCCAATTCCCTTCCCGTTCACTCCCACTGTACACAATCCCAATTCAAATCCCCTTCCCGTTCACTCCCACTGTACACAATCCAAATCCCAATCCCCTTCCCGTTCACTCCCACTGTACACAATCCCAATCCCAAACCCCTTCCTGTTCACTCCCACTGTACACAATCCCAATGGATCCAAACCCCATCCCGTTCACTCCCACTGTACACAATCCCAATGGACCCAAAACCCTTCCCGTTCACTGCCACTGTACACAATCCCAATGGAACCAAACCCCTTCCCGTTCACTCCCACTGTACACAATCCCAAAGGCCCCAAAACCCTTCCCGTTCACTCCCACTGTACACAATCCCAATCCCAAACCTCTTCCCGTTCACTCCCACTGTACAACATCCCAATCCCAAACCTCTTCCCGTTCACTCCCACTGTACACAATCCCAATCCCTAACCCCATCCCATTCTCTCCCATTGTACACAATCCCAATGGACCCAAAACCCTTCCCGTTCACTCCCACTGTACACAATCCCAATGGACCCAAAGCCCTTCCCGTTCACTCCCACTGTACACAATACCAATCCCATACCCCTTCCTGTTCACTCCTACTGTACACAATCCCAAAGGACCCAAACCCCTTCCCGTTCACTCCCACTGTACAGAATCCCAATCCCAAACCTCTTCCCGTTCACTCCCACTGTACAACATCCCAATCCCAAACCTCTTCCCGTTCACTCCCACTGTACACAATCCCAATCCCTAACCCCATCCCATTCTCTCCCATTGTACACAATGACAATCTCAATCCCCTTCCCGTTCACTCCCACTGTACACAATCACAATTCTAATCCCCTTCCCCTTCACTCCCACTGTACACAATCCCAATCCCAATCCCCTTCCCGTTCACTCCAACTGTACACAATCACAATCCCAAACCCCTTCCCGTTCAATCCCACTGTACACAATCCCAATTGTCCCAAACACCTTCCCCTTCACTCCCACTGTACACAATCCCAATCCCAAACATCTTCCCGTTCACTCCCACTGTACACAATCCCAATCCCAAAGGACCCAATCCCCTTCCCGTTCACTCCCACTGTACACAATCCTAATGGACCCAAACCCCTTCCCGTTCACTCCCACTGTACACAATCCCAACGGACCCAAACCTCTTCCCATTCACTCCCTCTGTACACAATCCCAATCCCAAACCCCTTCCTGTTTACTCCCACTGTACACAGTCCCAATGAACCCAAACCCCTTCCTGTTCACTCCCAATGTACACAATCCCAATGGACCAAAACCCCTTCCCCTTCACTCACACTGTACACAATCCCAATGGACGCAAACCCCTTCCCCTTCCCTCCCACTGTACACAATCCCAATCCCAATCCCCTTCCCGTTCACTCCCACTGTACACAATCCCAATTGTCCCAAACCCCTTCCCCTTCACTCCCACTGTACACAATCCCAATGGACCCAAACCCCTTCCCCTTCACTCCCAATGTACACAATCCCAATGGACCAAAACCCCTTCCCCTTCACTCACACTGTACACAATCCCAATGGACGCAAACCCCTTCCCCTTCACTCCCACTGTACACAATCCCAATCCCAATCCCCTTCCCGTTCACTCCCACTGTACACAATCCCAATTGTCCCAAACCCCTTCCCCTTCACTCCCACTGTACACAATCCCGATCCCAAACCTCTTCCCGTTCACTCCCAATGTACACAATCCCAATCCCAATGGACCCCAGCCCCTTCCCGTTCACTCCCACTGTACACAATCCCAATGGGCCCAAACCCCTTCCTGTTCACTCTCAAAGTACACAATCCTAATGGACCCAAACCCCTTCCCATTCACTCCCACTATACACAATCCCAATGGACCCAAACCCCTTCCCATTCACTCCCACTATAAACAATCCCAATGGACCCAAACCCCTTCCCGTTCACTCCCACTGTACACAATCCCAATGGACCCAAAACCCTTCCCGTTGACTCCCACTGCACACAATCCCAATGGACCCAAACCCCTTCCCGTTCACTCCCACTGTACACAATCCCAATCCCAAACCTCTTCCCGTTCACTCCCACTGTACACAATCCCAATCCCAAACCGCTTCCCGTTCACTCCCAGTGTGCACAATCCCAAACCCCTTCCCGTTCAGTCCCACTGTACACAACCCCAATCCCTAACCCCTTCCCATTCACTCCCATTGTACACAATGACAATTTCAATCCCCTTCCCGTTCACTCCCACTGTACACAATCCCAATTCTAATCCCCTTCCCCTTCACTCCCACTGTACACAATCCCAATCGCAATCCCCTTCCCCTTCACACCCACTGTACACAATCCCAATCCCAATCCCCTTCCCGTTCACTCCAACTGTACACAATCCCAATCCCAAACCCCTTCCCGTTCACTCCCACTGTACACAATCCCAATCCCAAACCCCTTCCCGTTCACTCCCACTGTACACAATCCCAATTGTCCCAAACCCCTTCCCATTCACTCCCACTGTACACAATCCCAATGGACCCAAACTCCTTCCCGTTCACTCCCACTGTACACAATCCCAATTGTCCCAAACCCCTTCCCCTTCACTCCCACTGTACACAATCCCAATCCCAAACATCTTCCCGTTCACTCCCACTGTACACAATCCCAACTGTCCCAAACCCCTTCCCCTTCACTCCCACTGTACACAATCCCAATCCCAAACATCTTCCCGTTCACTCCCACTCTACACAATCCTAATGGACCCAAACCCCTTCCCTTTCAGTCCCACTGTACACAATCCCAATGGACCCAAACCCCTTCCCTTTCACTCCCACTGTACACAATCCCAATGGACCCAAACCCATTCCCTTTCACTCCCACTGTACACAATCCCAATGGACCCAAACCCCTTCCCTTTCACTCCCACTGTACACAATCCCAATGGACCCAAAACCATTCCCATTCACTCCCACTGTACACAATCCCAATGGACCCAAACCCCTTCCCGTTCACTCCCACTGTACACAATCCCAATGGACCCAAACCCCTTCCCCTTCACTCCCACTGTACACAATCCCAATGGACCCAAACCCCTTCCCCTTCACTCCCAATGTACACAATCCCAATGGACCCAAACCCCTTCCCGTTCACTCCCACTGTACACAATCCCAATCCCAATCCCCTTCCCGTTCACTCCCACTGTCCACAATCCCAATGGACCCAAACCCCTTCCCGTTCACTCCCACTGTACACAATCCCAATTGTCCCAAACCCCTTCCCCTTCACTCCCACTGTACACAATCCCAATCCCAAACCTCTTCCCGTTCACTCCCACTGTACACAATCCCAATCCCAATGGACCCAAGCCCCTTCCCATTCACTCCCACTGTACACAATCCCAATGGACCCAAACCCCTTCCCGTTCACTCCCACTGTACACAATCCCAATGGACCCAAACCCCTTCCCCTTCACTCCCACTGTACACAATCCCAATCCCAATCCCCTTCCCGTTCACTCCCACTGTACACAATCCCAATGGACCCAAACCCCTTCCCGTTCACTCCCACTGTACACAATGCCAATGGACCCAAACCCCTTCCCGTTCACTCCCACTGTACACAATTCCAATGAACCCAATCCCCTTCCCGTTCACCTCCCACTGTACACAATCCCAATCCCAAACCCCTTCCCGTTCACTCCCTCTGTACACAATCCCAATGGACCCAAACCCCTTCCTGTTCACTCCCACTGTACACAATCCCAATGGAACCAAACCCCTTGCCACTCACTCCCACTGTACACAATCCCAATGGACCCAATCCTCTTCCCGTTCACTCCCACTGTACACAATGCCAATCCCAATCCCCTTCCCGTTCACTCACACTGTACACAATCCCAAAGGAACCAAACCCCTTCCCACTCACTGCCATTGTACACAATCCCAATCCCAAACCCTTTCACGTTCACTCACACTGTACACAATCCCAAAGGAACCAAACCCCTTCCCACTCACTGCCATTGTACACAATCCCAATCCCAAACCCTTTCACGTTCACTCCCACTGTACACAATCCCAATCCCAAACCCTTTCACGTTCACTCCCCACTGTACACATTCCCAATGGACCCAAACCCCTTCCCCTTCACTCACACCGTACACAATCCCAATGGTCCCAAACCCCTTCCCGTTCACTCCCACTGTACACATTCCCAATGGACCCAAACCCCTTCCCGTTCACTCCCACTGTACACAATCCCAATGGACCCAAACCCCTTCCCGTTCACTCCCACTGTACACAATCTCAATGGACCCAAACCCCTTCTTTCACTCCCACTGTACACAATCCCCAATGGACCCAAACACCTTTCCATTCACTCCCACTGTACACAATCCCAATGGACCCAATCCCCTTCCCGTTCACTCCCACTGTACACAATCCCAATCCCAATCCCCTTCCCGTTCACTCCCGCTGTTGACACTGTCTGTTCTGTCTCAGTTGTTGATTCTTACCCAGCGAATCCACGGCTTTAATGTCCGCTCCTCTCTGAATCAGTAATCGGATGATTTCCTCATTCCCAGCACAAGCAGCGAATGATAAGATGTGCTCCCCTGCACGGGATAGAGAGACATGCATTGAGGGTGGTCCCATTGCTCCCAGCAGCCCTCACCCACTGCCAATACTTCCCAGTCCCCCTCTCTCTCACCCAAAACCTGCCCTTCCCTCTCTCTCCCAATTCTCTCCCCTTCCCTCTCTCTCTCCCAATCCTCACCCCTTCCCTCTCTCTCCCAATCCTCGCCCCTTCCCTCTCTCACTCCCAAACCTCCCACCTTTCCTGTCTCCCAATCCAACCCCCTTCCCTCTCTCTCTCACAAACCTACCCATGTTCCACCCTCTCTCCCAATCCTCCCCCCTTAGCACCCTCTCACAGAATCCACCCCCTTCCCTCGCTCTTTCACGTTGCTTCCCCCTTCCCTCCCCTCTCACAATCCACCCCCTTTCCCTCTGTCTCCCAATCCTCCCCCTTCCCACTCTCTCTCCCAATCCTAACACGTTCCCTCTCTCTCTCCCAATCAACCCCCCATTCCCTCTCTCTCCCAATTCTCCTCCCGTCCCTCTCTCTCTCCCCAATCCTCCCATTTCCCTCTCTCTCTCCCTATCCTACCCCCTTCCCTCTCTCTCCCACTCCTCCCCCCTTTCCTCTCTCTCTCACAATCCTCCCCCTTCCCTCTCTCTCTCCCAATCCTCCCCCCTTCCCTCTCTCTCTCCCAATCCTCCCCCCTTCCCTCTCTCTCTCCCAATCCTCCCCCCCTTCCCTCTCTCTCTCCCAATCCTCCCCCTTCCCTTTCTCTCTCCCAATCCAACAACCATCCATCTCTCTCCTAATCCTTCCCCCTTCCCTTTCTCTATCAAAATCCTCCCCCATTTTCTCTCTCTCTCTCCCAATCCTCCCCCTTCCCTCTCTCTCCCCAATCCTCCCCCTTCCCTCTCTCTCCCAATCCTCCCCTTCCCTCTCTCTCCCAATCCTTCCCCCTTCCCTCTCTCTCCCAATCCTCCCCCTTCCCTCTCTCTCCCAATCCTCCCCCTTCCCTCTCTCTCTCCCAATCCTCCCCCCTTCCCTCTCTCTCCCAATCCTCGCCCCTTCCCTCTCTCCCAATCCAAACCCTTTCCCGTCTCTTTCCCAATCCTCCCCTATTCCCTCTCTCTCCCAATTCTCGCCCCTTCCCTCTCTCTCTCCCAATCCTCCCTCTTCCCTCTCTCCCAATCCTCCCCCCTTCCCTCTCTGTCCCACTCCTTCCCCCCTTCCCTCTCTCTCCCAATCCTCCCCTTTCCCTCTCTCTCTCCCAATCCTTCCCCCTTCCCTCTCTCTCCCAATCCTCCCCCTTCCCTCTCTCTCCCAATCCTCCCCCTTCCCACTCTCTCTCCCAATCCTCCCCCTTCCCTCTCTCTCTCCCAATCCACCTCCCTTCCCTCTCTCTCCCAATCCTCCCCCCTTCCCTCTCTCTCCCAATCCTCCCATTTCCCTCTCTCTCTCCCAATCCTCCCCCTTCCCTCTCTCTCCCAATCCTCCCCCCTTCCCTCTCTCTCCCAATCCACCTCCCTTCCCTCTCTCTCTCCCAATCCTCCCCCTTCCCTCTCTCTCCCAATCCTCCCCCCTTCCCTCTCTCTTCCCAATCCTCCCATTTCCCTCTCTCTCTCCCAATCCTCCACCTTCCCTCTCTCTCCCAATCCTCCCCCATTCCCTCTCTCTCTCAAAATCCTCCCCATCCTTCTCTCTCTCTCTCTCCCAATCCTCGCCCCTTCCCTCTCTCTCTCCCAATCCAAACCCTTTCCCGTCTCTTTCCCAATCCTCCCCTATTCCCTCTCTCTCCCAATTCTCGCCCCTTCCCCTCTCTCTCTCCCAATCCTCCCTCTTCCCTCTCTCCCAATCCTCCCCCTTCCCTCTCTGTCCCACTCCTTCCCCCTTCCCTCTCTCTCCCAATCCTCCCCTTTCCCTCTCTCTCTCCCCATCCTCCCCCCTTCCCCCTCTATCCCAATCCTCCCCCTTCCCTCTCTCTCTCCCAATCCTCCCCTTTCCCTCTCTCTCTCCCCATCCTCCCCCCTTCCCCCTCTATCCCAATCCTCCCCCTTCCCTCTCTCTCTCCCAATCCTCCCCCCTTCCCTCTCTCTTCTCAATCCTCCCATTTCCCTCTCTCTCTCCCAATCCTCCCCCTTCCCTCTCTCTCCCAATCCACCTCCCTTCCCTCTCTCTCCCCATCCTCACCCCTTCCCTCTCTCCCTCCCAATCCTCCCCCGTTCCCCCTCTCTCTTCCAATCCTCTCCCTTCCCTTTCTCTCTCCCAATCCAACAACCTTCCATCTCTCTCGTAATCCTTCCCCCTTCCCTCTCTCTATCAAAATCCTCCCCCATTTTCTCTCTCTCTCCCAATCCTCGCCCCTTCCCTCTCTCTCTCCCAATCCTCGCCCCTTCCCTCTCTCTCTCCCAATCCTCCCCCTTCCCACTCTCTCTCCCAATCCTCGCCCCTTCCCTCTCTCTCTCCCAATCCTCCCCCCTTCCTCCTCTCTCTCCCAATCCTCGCCCCTTCCCTCTCTCTCTCACAACCTCCCCCCTTCCCTCTCTCTCCCAATCCTCCTCCCTTCCCTCTCTCTCTCCCAATCCTCCCCCCTTCCCTCTCTCTCCCAATCCTCCTCCCTTCCCTCTCTCTCTCCCAATCCTCCCGCCCTTCCCTCTCTCTCCCAAACCTCCCCCCTTCCCTCTCTCTCCCAATCTTTCCCTTCTCCCTATCGCTCCCAATCCTATCCACTTCCCTCTCTCCCCCAAACCCACCCCTCTCTCTAACTCCTCCAATCCTTCCCCCTTCCATCTTTCTCTCCAATCCACCCCCTTGTCCTCTCTCTCCCAATCCTCCCCCTTCCCTCTCTCTCTCCCAATCCTCCTCCCTTCCCTCTCTCTCTCCCAATCCTCCCCCTTCTCTCTCTCTCTCCCAATCCTCCCCCCCTTCCCTCTTTCTCTCCCAATCCTCCCCCTTCTCTCTCTCTCTCCCAATCCTCCCCTTCCCTCCTCTCTCCCAATCCCTACCCTTCCCTCCTTCTCTCCCAATCCACCCCCCTGTCCTCTCTCTCCAAATCCACACCCCTTCCCTCTGTCTCTCCCAATCCTCCTCCCTTCCCTCTCTCTCTACCAATCCTCCCCTTCCCTCCTCTCTCCCAATCCCTACCCTTCCTCTTTCTCTCCCAATCCACCCCCCTGGTCCTATCTCTCTAAATCCTCCTCCTTTCCATCTCCCAAACTTCCCATTTCCCTCTCTCTCTCCCAATCCTCGCCCCTTGCCTCTCTCCCTCCCAATCCTCGCCCCTTCCCTCTCTCTCTCCCAATCCTCCCCCCTTCCCTCTCTCCCTCCCAATCCACCCCCTTCCCTCTGTCTCTCCCAATCCTCCCCCTTCCCTCTATCTCCCAATCCTCCTCCCTTCCCTCTCTCTCTACCAATCCTCCTCCCTTCCCTCTCTCTCTACCAACTCTCTCTCTACCAATCCTCCTCCCTTCCCTCTCTCTCTACCAATCCTCCCCTTCTCCCTCCTCTCTCTCCCAATCCCTACCCTTCCCTCTTTCTCTCCCAATCCACCCCCCTGTCCTCTCTCTCCAAATCCTCCTCCTTTCCCTCTCCCAAACTTCCCATTTCCCTCTCTCTCTCCCAATCCTCGCCCCTTCCCTCTCTCTCTCTCCCAATCCTCGCCCCTTCCCTCCTCTCTCCCAATCCCTACCCTTCCCTCCTCTCCTCCCAATCCCTACCCTTCCCTCTTTCTCTCTCCCAATCCTCCCCCCCTGTCCTCTCTCTCCCAATCCTCGCCCCTTCCCTCTCTCTCTCCCCAATCCTCGCCCACGTTCCCCTCTCTCTACCAATCCTCCACCTTCCCTCTCTCCCTCCCAATCCTCCCCCTTCCCTCTCTCTCCCAATCCC